>JAQMYL010000038.1:34454920-34459920 GCA_030014365.1 Clarias pachynema
GGCCAAGTGTCCAACAGTGGGTGTTTCCCAAACCACATACCCTAGACATTATCTCCATACAGTCTATAGGGTATAAAACCTGTGCATTCACAACATAAACACCACTACAATTGTCTCAACATCATGGAGGTGTTCCAAATGACTGGCCTTCTTCAATGCTGGCTGTGACTTAAACCATACAGCTCACACCAACAGCATCCCGGGAGGCGTGTCCCAAACCGCACACCTACCCTAGACACTAAGTAGGATCATTGTGACTACTACTACTATGGACGTGTCCCAAAGCACGCACAGTGCAACATACATGAACAAAATCTTAAATGTCTATCAGTGGGCGTGTCCTCGTCCACACACCTACACTATACACTACGCAGGACGTCTCAATGTAAAATCCAAAACTCACACATGCTTTTCTTGTACAACGTCACAAGCGCCCCCTATGGGGGGAGTTCCAAACGAGGCTAAATAAACACCATCACATCCTCATGTCCACCATGGATGTGTCCCAAACCGCTCATAGGCCACATAAACACCAATTCAACAATGGACACGTCCCGATCCGCTTCGTCTTGCATTCAAGTGCATTATGGGGTTACAGGTTTCCTCCACTGTGCTTTCAGACACGCATAAACACGACTGCGCTTGTGCTAGTGCACTATGTAGTCAGTACGGAGTGGGTTTGGATGTGGCCTTATTTCTGTAAAGGGAATTTTTAAACAAAGGCTTCCTTCTGCTCTAATAACGATTACGCAAGGACGGTTTCGCCCGAGAGTGTCCACTTCAGCCAGGAGCCGACTTAAATAAGGTTTATTTATTTGACGGAGTTGTTTAGTCTGTTCACCCCGCTGCTGCTCGCTCTATTAGCGAAGGCTGCATGTTTACCTCACGCTCTTTACGGTAATTGCTCTTCTGGCAAAAAAGCGAGGACTAGCGAGGACTGTTGTGCGCAGAGTCCGTGTCTGACGCCAAGGAACACAACTTGTGATATTATTAATTAGTAAAATCTGATCGATAAAACTAAGCGCTTAAAAAACATCCCAACACACCGTGATGCACAACACACAGGAGCAAAAGCCACAATCTCAAAGACGGATGTGTTGCCAAGCGACCAGGATAAAAACAAACTGTATACGTACATCCCTAACCTTGCTAATCACTGAGGCTAACAATTCAGCTAGCTCGAGTCAGATGATCTGAAGTCACATTGACCGTGCGAAGATGTCACAGTGCCCGAAACGTCAACATTTACCTCAGATATGGTGTTAGGTCTTTAAAAAAAATTACCCCATGTGGCAACTTACACTTAGATTATAGTTAGCATCATACGCTAACTCAGAGTCTATGTTTTTTTGGGGAATATTACGTGTAACTGCATGGCATAGGACAAAACGGTGACACAAATGCATATTAATTAATGAAAAAAATTTAAGTATATATTATAAAAAGTATATATTTTGTTTACTCCTTTGGATTTAGCAACATATGCAATCAGGCATCGTAAAAAGAAATGGACAAATGAATAAATATATACTGTAAATAAAGAGCGCTAATTTTGGACCGCTAGTTTTTGGACCGTGACTCTTATCTAAAGTCCAAACTCCAAAAGTATATGATATGGAACGCGGGCTAGCTATCTCACTAACTCATCTTAGCGCTAATCACACTCTGGTTGTCAGGGTAACACTAAATCAATTCCCAATACAAATAAACCAATAAACTGAGAAAGTGACAATATAAATCAAGACATTTAATAAAACCATCCTAAACGATGCAAGCTACAGTAGCGTGTACTCACAGTTTGTGGTGTAAGTTTTGCAGATAGTGTTCATGATGTTAGCAAGAGATGTTAGTTATTTGACAACAACATTGATGAAAAGCAAAACGGTGAAAACATTTGTGAGTTCAGTGAAAGACAATTAGAATTATGAAAAGGAAGAGTTAGGGATGTTGTGTGATCCATATCACATTCGGTTGTGCTGTTGTACTGAATGATGCGGTGGTAGGCGCGAGGGTGCAGTCCGAGTATCGAGTGTGATATCGCCTTTATACAACAGTCTCAAAAAACACCATTTAATATCAACAGATTGTAATTAGTTTTTTTATTTAACAAGTTATTTTGCTCCTCCCACACACATCCTTCAGTGTCTGGTGGAACTAACTAACCGTGACTAGCGGAGCTGGCGACCGACAGTTGGCGAGTGACAGTTCTATAAACAAAAGGTGAGAAGAATAAACCGTGGAGGTGGTGGACAGTCCTGAGAAACTTATGAGATTTACTTTATATTTCCACTTATCTCACTTCAGTTCTGTTATCTAACAGGTTGCGGGGTCGAATCCCAAAAAAGCGGTAAATGGAAAGCTAGTGCACTCTGTAGGATGTACAATCCCTTGTTCCACACACCAAGTAGTGCCCTTGATCAGGGGTTAGAGAGGGATTTTGGATTCAACCTCGTGTTAAAAGTGATTACTGCAGAGACGGCGTGTTGTTTAAGACGACATAGCATTATCAGGCGTGTGTTCTTCTGTGACTGGTTGTGAATGTGGGTTTTGTCAGGCAGCTGCTCTCTCCTCAGTACTGCGGACCGTACAGACCTACTCTCACCCACACTGAGACACACAGTTAGTGTCATTAACCACTGGACAACACCTGGGATGCCGAGTAATATATATAGTTAAACATCAGAGTGCTATTACTGTCTATTATCAACACTCATGGAATAACGCCTCTCGTCCTATCAGATTACTCGGTTGGAACTAACTGTTATATGAGGATTCAACAACGGAATTATATATATATATATATATATATAAATATATATATATATATATATTTTTTTTTACTATATATTTTTTAAGTCTTATCTCAAACACAATCACGTCGGCACGTAGCGTGAACAAACTAGCATACCGTAGCCTCGCCTGTCTCATTTTGTTCGTATCCTGAACGGAGGATGTGCTGACTGCTCATCAGTAACTCGCGTCCTCTCAGATGTCTGACATGTTTTGAAACGTCTTCTAAACATCTCCGGAGGCCCTGAGAGGTTCTCATTCTCTTTCTCTCGCTCTCCTCGGCAAATAAACACAGATAAACAGACGCTCCATGTATGTGTGTGTGTGTGTGTGTGTGTGTGTGTGTATGTGTCCATCGCCTCTCTCTTACTCCCAGCCGAGCAGCCCGACCAAAGTGCCCTCGTTTCCACAGTTTGTATTTGAATTCTCGTAACACGAAAACAAGGTTACGGAAAAGATATAAAAAGCCGAGCCGTAACAGAAACCAGAGCAGGATGCTTTTGTCTCGTTATTTTTGCGGGCAGGTTTTTACGACACTTTGTTGAGAGCTGAACCGATGCTAAATGCCGAGCCCAAAATGTCCAACATATGTTCAAAACCACACCTTATCCACTGTCTAGTGCACCAGATAAAAATAATGCTTTACAGCAGAAAATCTTGTGTTTCTCTGACCTTCACCAGTGCCTTGTAGTGCAGGTATGACACGTAATGTAGTGTGTAGGGAGCAGGGGGTAGGGCACACAAGACACCCATCAAGTGTCTCACCATCACCAACCCATCCTGGACAGGTCCCAAGTCATCTGTCTCTAAGCTTCTCCACTTCAGTTTTTCAGCGGCTAACGTGCTCCTGTCTGTCGGATCATCCGCTGAGGACGAGCCGCAGTCGAGAGGAGCCGCTAATGAAGCGCGGCGGCCAAAGCGATAGCGCTCAGAGCTCCTTTTGGCTCTCGGTGGCGATTACAAACACCCGGTCAGAAAGCGCCCGAGCCCTCGCCTCGGCTGATCGGATTTTAATTAGCCTCTCATTCACTGTGACATATCCGCGCTGTTCTTGTTCCCAGCGGCTGAACCAATCCATCCATGACCCATTAACTCCCGGCTCTGATCCGCTGCTCCACTTTCCGTTTGTTTGAGGTGAACATTATTCCACAGCCAAAACTGTGATGCAATTAATGCTAAGCCCGACTCGCTTCATGCTAGCATATTTAAAAAATAAATGAATAAAGTTTTCACACGGGCATGAATCAGATCTTCTCAGGCAGCACTGACTGGCTCAATGGGTTGATGCTGGGATCTCTAAAGATCTGTCTAGTTTTTGGACTTTGTGTTATGTGGATAAAACTCATAGCGTGGCCACTACCAACTCCAGCAGTGAGACGGATATCTGGAGGAGATTAGAAATCTGGAGAACTGGTGCCAGAGAAACAACCTTCTCCATAACGTCTGCAAAACAAGGGAGCTGATAATGGACTTCAGTACAATGCAGAAGAGAAACTACTGTACCAGAACCCTGTGATCAACGAGAGCCTGTTAGAGAGAGTGGACAGCTTCAGATACCTCTGTGTTCACATCACGCAGGACCTGTCATGGTCCAGTCACATCAACGCCACCTTAAGAGACTTCAGACTGCCCTCTAAGGTGTTTAGGAACTTTTACTCCTGCACCATAGAGAACATCCTGACGGGAAACATCTTAACCTGGTTCGGGAACAGCAGCATGCAGGACAGACGAGCTCTACAGAGGGTGGTGAGATCAGCAGAGCGCCTCATCCGCACCGAGCTCCCTGACCTGCACTCCATCTACAGAAACGTAACTGGACCAAGGCCTGGAAGATGGTGAAGGACCTCAGTCACCCCAGCAATGGACTGATCCCTCTGTTGCGGTCAGTAAAGCGATTCCGCTCCCGGAAAACCAACACAGAGAGACTGAGGAGGAGCTTCTTCCCACAGGCTGTACGGACTCTCAATCACACCACCACACAAGACTAAACACTCTGATCTGCTTTCTCACAGAATAACAATCTCACCACTCATCACGTTACACATTACACATTACACGTTAACGCACGATTACACATTTTGCAGACCCTGGAACTTAGAACTTTATTCTGCACATTGTCCTGCTCATAACTCGACATGCTTTTCCATATCCGAATGCCATTTCAATTCGATTCCAATTTCATACTTTATATTCTTTATTTGGAAACTGTT
>JAQMYL010000038.1:34464920-34481604 GCA_030014365.1 Clarias pachynema
GGGGTTTTGCACATGCGCGTGAATATTCACGTACATAGAAACGTGAATGAATCGTTCATGACCCATCACTAGTGTGTGTGTGTGTGTGTGTGTGTGTGTGCATGCGTACGTGCATTTCACTGCCTTGATTAACAAAACATTTAGGTAGAAATTTTTTTTGATGATGTCATCATATTATTATTACTCGTTCTTGAACGTCCCACGGGGCAGTGGTGGGGTTGGAGCTTTATGATGATGTCATATGTTTCTCCTTGTTTCTAGAACGTTCCACGGTACCTTAGTGTGATCAAAAAAAGGAATTTGCTGAGGAGTGTGTAGCAGTGAGTGTGTGTAGCAGTGTGCGTGTGTAGCAGTGTGTGTGTGTAGGAGTGAGTGTGTGTAGCAGTGAGTGTTAGTGATAACGGTGGTGACGTGTGGATTATTTTCTCTGAAACGGATCCGACTCGGCACTTTGGGGAATATTTATTCTTCTTCTTCCGGTTTAGTTAAAGTGTCAGACCCTCACTTACCCAGCGCTCTCTCTCTCTCTCTCTCTCTCTCTCTCTCTCTCTCTGTGTGTTTCAGTGTAAATGATCCGATAACAGGCTCTACTGAAGTCGGTTTGATTTGTCGCCGTGGTGAGTGTACGTACGCTTGCTGGACTCTCACTGAACAGCCACCAGACTTAATAACACTCTTCTGTAACGTGATCCTCATGTCTCAGTCGTCTTCTAGGGATTTCTTCTCACTGGCTGATGTGCTGCAGATTTCCCATGATGCACTGTGAGCGTTTGGTTAGTTAAAAACCTAATGCAGTCGTGTGTTTACAGTGAAGAAAGATGTACGCACCATGTTGCACCGGAGGGGTGTGTGTGTGTGTTTTACACACCGAGTGTATGCGTATAATAATGTGAAAAGAAGTAACATTATTAAAGGAAAGAAGAACAAAAGTTCTTGTCTGTTCGGTGAAGTTTTTAGATTCTCACCAGTGAAACATTCCCCAGTCTCAGAGCAGGTGTTATAAAGGCTAAATTAAAAAAAAGTCTCAGAACGGTTCGAGCCGGGCCACGCCCTCGCTAAGCGCTCGATCCGAGTCGGGGAGCCGCGTAAGCGGTTCAGAGGACACATGTGACCCCGCGGCCTCCATTTTTCTCCCGTAACAAGAGTAATGTGGTGTGTGTGAACGCCGCGAGCGGTACTGTAGCGAAAGCGCGGCCAGGACTGGCTCGGGATCTCTGCGCAGCGGTCAGCGCGCTGACGGATGCAGTTGTACAACACAGCCGTATCTGAGCGAGACAGACAGAAGATGGATCCTCTGGGTAATTTATAAAATGTAGTGGATACAAAAAGGCTCCTTTTCTCACAGCCGGGCCGAGTTTCTTTCCTCCATCCCTCCCTCCCTCCCTCCTGCTCTCCTCCCTTTTTTTTCTTTTCAGCGACTTGGCAACGGAAAACTAATGTGTGTCATAGCAAGTGAATGTACAGTAATCCCTCTCGCTCGCTCCCATTTACCAGGATAAATAATTGTTATCTTCATATTTTTCACGTCTGAAATCTTATGTTGGACTTGGCTGGCGTTCTGGAAGCTTGTCGTGGTTACGGGGGGGATATCAACCCCTTCCCCCACCCCCCTCCAAAAAAGAAAAAGAAAATTATTTTTTTGCGAGCGTGCCTTCGAGGCCGGAGGAGGAACGGTAGGCTGGGGTTCGAGAGCTAACCCGAGTTAACTGACTGCAATAACATGGCACGGCTTCGGAAAACAGTTCCACTTTGATAACTGCGAGCCGAGCCTTGTTTTTTCAGCTAATTATAATGAAATACCGCGTGTAATAACCCCGGGGCCGATTCCCCGGCTAAAACCAAACACCAAACACTTTAAGCAGGGTTATCTGTTTTTTTTTTCCATACGCTCGACAGACATAAATATTTGCTTTTCAGTTATTGACAATAGAAATCCTGCTCTGGCGGGACGCACCGCTGCAATCAGCTCGCCCAATTATCAGCTCGTTTTAAAGCTGCTTACGGTGGAGTATTAATCAACGTTCCTTGTTCTCGGGGTGGGGGAGGGAGGGAGGGGAGGAGTAAAGTGCTGTCATTACTGGACGCTCCGCAGCACCGCTTTTGACTGATTCCTGTAATTTTCGAGTGCCTTTTCCCCTCCGAATGAAAATATTTGCTCCTGGACTTCCATCTCTGGCTGACGGGACGCAGAGTCGCGGCGATATTAATAGCTGCAGCGACAGAGATACGAAGCAGAGCCGCTGAAACACTGCAGGTTTATTTCTTTACTGCAACCTGTGTGTGTGTGTGTGTGTGTGTGTGTGCGCACAGGTAGGATTTTATTCTGCAGGAAACTACAAACTGTTCATTAAGCTCCAGATGTGCAGCGAGTGTCCTGAACGCGGTGCACGTTGGCGCTTTTTGCTGGGTTCTGAGCTCAGTAGCGATGTGTCGATCATCTCTGATCAGGAAACTACAGAGAACCTTCAAGAAGAACCGTGGAGGAGCTTTAGAACTTAGCAGACGAAGCACCTAGGCAGAGAACATGTGAGAGTAGTGGAGCGCATGGGAACAGCGCATTGGCGCTTTATGATGATGTCATACTTCTGCTCAAAAAAAAAAAAAGCCTATATTCGAATACTCTCTGAGGAAACACATTAGATCCTTTGAGGGTTCTCCTCAATTAACGGGTGATGTAGAACTTAGACCCAATTAAAGAACATTTTAAATGACAACTGTGTCATAGAAGATAGAAAAAAAAAATCTCAAACAGGGAAACTAAACAGAACCTGAGAATGTTCTTCACCTGAGATCAATCTTCAGTGCGAACAAATGATTACACGCTTCTCACTTTATTATTAAAAATGATTCTGTTTTAAACAAATCTAAAGCATCAGAATGTTAAAAAAAATAAGGTTCTGTAAAGCTGAGAAGAACAATCGAAAATTCATGCGTGTAGTGGAACCTGGTGCTTTTTGATGATGTCGTCTTAGAGCTGCTTGAAGACCTCCTCAGGGATTCTCAGCTCAGGAGCACATGTTCCTTCTGAAGCCTCCTGTAATAAAGAGGAGAAAAACTAATTGTTCAGGGTGTGAGGAGCCACCAGAGAACCAGTGACTGTTCTAAATGTGTGTGGAACCGGAACCGTCTTATAACGTATATTGAAATCAGCAGTTTGTTTAGTTGCAGCATTTGCACTTGATTCTGAAATGACGGTTCTGTAGATGTTCTACATGGAACACTCAAGGATGAGAGGAGCAACACGAAGGTTCTAGACATGCGTAGGAACAGGAGCGGGAATTTGTTCACTGTGTGTGTGTTTGGTTGGCACCTTTTGATGATGTCATCCTGTTGGTTCTTTAAGGGTTCCGTAAGGGTTCTTTGTTGAATCCTTGCTGATGGAGAAAATCATGAGCAATTTTGTGATTTTTGAGAAAACTCTTGATTAAATGATTTTAAAGAGATTTTAAAATGTATCTATATTTTTTTTAAAAAGAAAAAAAAAAGGTAAATGTAGTTGAGTAAAAGTACAGAATTGATTTTCGGTTCGCGTCGAGTAAAGTCGAGATCTCCTGAAACGAGACGTGATTACAGCTGCGAGGCGGAACGTTCTGAAATGTTGTCCACCTCCTCTTTAGTTCTTCCAGACCCGTTCCGTTCAACCCAACACAACGATAAAAGACAGCGTAGAGAATAAACAGCAATAAATAACGAGACGTTTGTTCCGGGTCGTCCTGTAATCTCACGATCTTAATTAATTCAACCGAAACGGCCACAAATAACGTCTTTAATCGAAACTGCTACTAAAGATTTCACAACCTGAACTCGGAGTGAACTTTTGGTTGTCCAGCCGAGCCAAACAAATCCAGGAGGCTGAGATTTCCCCACGAAGCCCCGCCCCCTCTCCATCAGTCAGTCTCAAAGGAGAGAGAGAGAGAGAGAGAGAGAGAGATAGCGATTCATCACTAGCTGAATGGTTTCAGGCTGTAGTGGAGAACTTTCCTCAAACAGGAGTTCCACTTGGGATTTTTATCTCCACTCCTTGCGCTCTCTCGTTCTTTCTTCATCCGCCGCGGTGAGCTGCTCGTCTGTTTGATGGATGAGCGGAGCGCTCACGTCACTGCCTCGGGTCAGCGACTTCTGCAAAGTGTGTGACGTTCAAAGTGTGGAGTCCTGGAGCTCCGAGGTTGTACAGATGAAGCACCTGCAGTTGCAGATCCCACGGCCGCGCTGCTGCCGGATTCCCCGCTCTGATTGGTCAGAACAGAAAGCATCCATCTGTCTCCTATAAAGTGACGCAGCAGCAAATCACCAGTCGATATTAACGCGTTCACTGTTTCTATAGTAACCGCAGGTTCATGGGGATGTTTAGGACGGACTCTACCTGTATACGTGTCCTGTATGGAGGTGTTTATACAGTATATTAATTAATGACACATGTGGGAGGAGCCTCCAGTGTCGGTGCTGCCCATCAGTCAGAGCGAAAACTGTAACTTTTTCTGACAACATTAGGACAGAGGAGTTTCATCTTGTCTTCTTGAGACAGAAATTAATAAGAGAAAGACAGAGAGACAGAATGAAACAGAGAGAGGGAGAAAGAGACAGAAGGCGGGAGAGAGAGAGAAAGACAGACAGACAGAACGAGACAGAGAGACACAATGAGAGAAGGAGAGACAGAAGGAGGGGGGAAGGGAGAGAGACACCGACAGAGACAAAATGACAGAATGAAACAGAAGAGAGACAGAATCAGATAGAGCGAGAGATAGAGAGAAAGACATACAGAGAGACAGAATGAGACAGGGAGAGAAGGAGAAGGGGACAGGGACAGAGAGACGGAATAAGACAGAGAGAAGGAGGGAGAGACAGAATGAGACGGAGAAAGAGGGGAGGGAGAGACAATTATTCAGAACGAGAGAGAGGGAGTGATAGAATGAGAGAATGAGACAGGGACAGGGAGAAAGAATGAGACAGCAAGACAGAAAGAGAGAGAGGGAGAGAGACAGGGGCGGAATGAGACAGGGAGACTGACTGGAAGACAGAATGAGACAAAGAGAAGGAGAGAAACAAAATGAAAGAATAAAACAGGGACAGACAGAATGAGGGAGGGAGATAAAATGAGACAGTGAGAAAGACAGGGAGTCAGAATGAGACAAAGAGAGGGATAGAGACAGACGGAAAGGGATAGAAAACAGAGGGAGAGAGAGAAGAGAAGCTGGTGTTTATTGTTATTGTAACATAAACAAATATAAACAAACAAATGTTTATGCAGATTGCTCTAAAGTTCTCTAAAGTTTTCTCATAGAATCACAGCAGTGTCAGAGAGCGCAGAACGCGGCCTAATGCGAGAGAAGCACGCTGACCTTTGACCTTTAGTCGTCCATCACACTGAGAGGAGCTCTGTTCATCCGAGACAGCACGCAAACACATCGGCTGGAGGCGGGGAGAGTCGCTGTGATGATCAAATGTTCGGCACTTTGTTTCGTATCGATGTTGCAATAATGAGAGAGAGAGAGAAGGAGAGGGAGGGGGGAGAGGGGGAGAGAGGGAGAGAGAGAGAGAGAGGGAGAGAGAGAGAGAGAGAGAGAGCACTGACTTTCCACCTGCCTGAGCTCAGGAGAGAGAAACAAATTTTTTTCCAATTAAAGTTGTGATTTAAATCGTCCTCTAGAATTAACACAGCATTTATTATTTAAAATAAATAAATAAATAAATGTACAAAAGCTACATTGTAATGTTTTAAAAATCCCCAAATTTACCAATTTTTTTCTCCTCAATTATTGTCTTTTTTAACATTATTATTTTATTTATTTATTTCAATTTGTGCTCAGCTACCAGTTCACAATTTTCAATTATTGTTAATATGTATCAATAAGGCAGTGTAAAAAAAATGGTTACATTAAATAAATAAATTAATGAATAAAAAAATAAAATAAATGTAAAGTGCAGTTTGGAGCCTCACCCTAAAAATGACAAACAAACAAACAAAAAAAAAGTAATAAATAACTTAAAATGCCACCATGATAATTTTGAAATGTAAACACTTATTACACTTAGCGTATGCCTAACCTTTATTTTAGAAAATATGAATTGCATAATAAGCATTTAATAAACAGGTGCAGTTGGTTTCGTAAATATTTCTGGTTACAATTTTCCAAAGCATTGAGCAAAAATCATACGTCCAGTTCAGAACTCTTTTCATGATCTTTTCCCAGACTAGCGACGTGTCACGTGTTATTCACTCCTGTGAAGCTACAGAATGTGGCGCCAGTGAGTCACAGCTCCCTGCTAGCTACGGCCGTCACTAGTACACTGACACTCTACAGTGTGCCGCGTTCCAGTTATTGTGTTTTATTATAATGTTTGTCACGTTGGATGACTTTGCGCTAACACTAGGGTTTTATAATTACTGGGCAAGTTTCCGCTAGGCTAGGCTAAGCTAAGATGATGACAGTCCGGGTCTTGGATTTCTTGCAGTTAATTGATTTATTTTTATTGATATCAAATAAAAGTATCACTGGAAAGTATAGTAAGTGTTTGTCAAATGGCTCGGCTCTAGTCGTAAGTCGTACATTATTGAAAAAAGAAAAAAACAGCACTAATCATGTTTCATTATACAAATCATAATTAATTAATAACATTAGATTGCATTAGTTAGTTTACTGTTTAACTTTTCACTGATCTTCACGCACATTTTTTTTAAAAAATCAGTCGTTTAGTATAAATTGAGATAGCAGTTATGTTTTCTCACTAATTGGAGTTTATCTCGAACTGGTCGTTACCCCGGCGGTGCGGTCCGCTTCTGCTGTTTTTAAACCAATCTGGACTTGATTGCCTGCTATCTACCAGCCGGGTCACAGGAGTGAGGGTCAGTCTCTCTCACAAACACACACACACACACACATTCCAGGCGTGTTAGTCAAGTGGCGATGAGCGATAAGCATTCCTGAGCAGAGTAAAGCCCCTGACCCGAGCTGTGACCTTTTTAGTACCTCGTTGGTGTAATTAAGTGGCGCTAATTTGCGCGGTAAACAGTGGAGCGAGGCTTCACAGCTGCTGCTGATTAGCGACCCGCTCGTATCTCTGTGTGTTGGGAAAAAAAACAAACACTCTAATCTGTGTCTAATCTGCGGGAGATTAGAGCTCTGGGGTGTTTGAGGTGATCGAGTGTCAGACCGCATACCATCCTCATGAGATCCTCAAATCCGATTGGACCAGGCGTGCACATTAAAGCTCTCCTTCCAATGGTTTCTATAGCAACAGGTAGCAGCCGAAGGATCCCTCCATATAATAAAAATAATATTAAACAGGGTACGATCAGTGCGATCGGTTTTGATGTTTGCATTAGGAGACATTGTTACATGTACGGAAGGAGTCTCCAGTGTCAGTGTCGGAGTTTTGGAACTCTGCTCCCGTGCCGCGGTCTGTATGAAGAATAAAACACTCTGCTCTTATTAAAATATATAAACTGCAACAAATATAAACTGAAAATAACTCGACTGTCAATAAAAGTCTGTGGATGAGACGTTGGAACATTGAGGAAGTGATGTCATCGGTGCCTTTCGACCTATTTCCTGTTCCTGTTTCAGATCCTGGAGGTAAACCCCGAGCCTTGTCTCCGTCCTCCAACATCACGCTTCAGATTCCATAAAGTATGTTTATCTTACTTTCAACTTCTTTGTTTTTGCGTTGACGTTTCTGGTCGATCAGGAACTTACAGCATCTTACGTTCTACCTGCTGCCAGGACACACACACACACACACACACACACACACACACACACACACACACACACACGCTTCAGTCTGTTTATTGATGGAGCAGAGACACGCTGTATAGGTTGATTTGATGTTTCTCCTGCGATGGTTGTGGGATTGAGGTCCGGATGGAAAGAACGTCGCTATTTAAATGAAACATGTCTGGGTTTCTGGATGAGCACAAGATGTGCCTGGTTTTATTTTTTCCCCCAGAACACCAGGTCCAGGGAAACGCGGCGGTGCGACGGAGACAAACATTTCACTCGTTTTGGAAAAGCTCACCATAAATCCAAACATTTCTCCTAAAATGTTCCAGAAAGCTGAAGCCGCCCGCGCGAGTGTTTACGCCGAGTCGCTGCGCTGTAAACCGCTTTTCTTTTTCTTTTTCAAGCGTCGAGTTATTGTGAGGAAACACCTCCAGATCACGCGGCTATACCGCTCATGATGATGATGATGATGATGTCATTACGAACGCACAGAGGTTGTTGACGTACGTTTGCATTAGCACGTACGCACACAGAATCCTTCGCTCGATTAGGGAAACCTCTCACAGGCGAGTGTGCTAGCTGTCGTAGCTACTTATCAAGTTAAAGCTGACCGATTAAAGCGTTCGGTTTATACACGTACACGCTAGCACTACCAAGTAAATCTTTTGTACCTTATTAAAGACGCTAGGTTCTGAGGAATGTTTTAATCAAACAACACCCAAAAAAAGCTAACAAGCTAGCACTAGCAGTTGAAAAGATTTAGTTTAGGTTGCTTTCTGAATTCATACACACTGCATACGCTCCAAGGGTTTCCGGCACTAGCCAGACACGCAGCGCTATGCTGGAGCTAACGCTAATGCTAAAGCTAAAACTGCAGGAGAGAGTTCATCACTAATCATAGTGACGTCAGAGGCTCCACAGACCGAGCCTGATCTGTTCTGTTCCGCATGCTCTCGCTCTCTGTGTGGTTCTGTTCTGTTTGCGCGGTGTTCGTTAGCAGCAGCTAACAATAAAAGTCAACATGTGTGCATGTGCCCGTGTTCGTGTGTGTGTGTGCATGTGCCCGTGTTCGTGTGTGTGTGTGTGCATGTGCCCGTGTACATGTGTGTGTTCACACTGAGAGCTCTCGTGTTCAAACCTCCTCCACCTGATTTCCTCCACGCTCCGTAACGGCCACTCGAGGCTCGTTAGGTTCCGACTGGAGCACCACCTTTAGGAACGATCAGAAAAATCCGGCACCAGGAAGTGATCGTGTCATCAGCGATAGTGTGAGGTGCGGTGATTATTGTAGAAAGAAAAGAGATCTTCTCGTAGTTCTCGTACATTTCGCTCTGCTCTGCGTAGTGATTAATACGTAACGTGTGTTTCATCGTCTTTAATCATTAAAAATCCATCTTACATCGTCTCATCTCTCACACTTACTGTACCTCACCGCGGTTTAAATAAACACACCGTGGACTAAATCCTCCAGTACAGTCGTTGGGACAAACGACCTGCAACAGGACAGCGAAAGAAAACCTAAAAAAAAAAAAAAAAAAAAAAATATATATATATATATATATATATATATATACAGTATATATATTTAAACTTTTTGGAAACTGTCCACCTGGCAACTCTGCATAAATTAATTATGTGATTTATTGATTCTATGAATTGATTCTATTATATTAGAAATAAGTATTTATTTCTAATATAGTTTTTTATTCATTTATTTATCTAGTTATTTGTATTTATGATTTTTTTGTCTGCAAAATATAATTATATGATATAAAAAAGTCTATAGTCTATAATTATAATTAAAATAATTATACATTATGAATTCTGCTTAAAGACAGACAGAGACACAGAAACAGAGACACACACACACACATTTATTTTGTTTAAAAAAAAACATACACGTGGCAACGCTGCATAAAATGTATGTAGCCTATGTATTTATTTCATAAAAATGAAGTCAGTAAAAATAGTTATAATGTATAAATACACAATACAGAGATAAAAGTAACAAAAATCTATCAAAGTCAAAAGATGGGAAAAAAGAGAAAAGGCATTTAATCTCTTTTTTTCTGATAAGATGTTATCAGATGTATAAACTTTTTAATATTAGTCAGTCATCTTCTATACCGCTTTATCCTTGTATTCAGGGTCGCGGGGGCCTGGAGCCTATCCCAGGAAGCTTAGGGCACGAGGCAGGGTACATCCTGGACAGGGTCTTTTTAATATTAGTTTTTATTTTATTTTATTAGTTTAGTATTTGTTTTTATTCTCGAGTTAAATTATTAACACTTTATTTGAACTTATGAACTGTGTTCATAAATGAACTTGAGAAAAGAAATAAATGCATGGGGTCAATAATAATAATAATAATAATAATAATAAACACATTATTTACACTTTATTATTATTATTATTATTATTATTATTAATATTATTTAAAAACAGACTCCTGGAGTCATATCACAGATATGTAAAATGTATTGCCTTGTATTGTGTGTGTGTGTGTGTGTGTGTGTGTGTGTGTGTGTGATTATCCGTCTGAGGCGAGCAGTTAGTGATAAAAGCACTCGAGTTGTTGTGGATTTGTTTGCGGAGCTTCTGAGATTGACGAATGAACAGCAGCTTCAGGAGAGAGGGGGGGTGGGGGGGGGGAGTGAAGAGGACGAGAGATAAACAGAAAAATAAACTCCCTCAGACTGATAAGGAAGAAAGAGAGACAGAGAGAGAGAGAGACAGAGAGAGAGACAGAGAGCGAGGACACGGATAAACAGTCCTGCACGGCGTTCTGGATGTTCCGGCCGTGAGGGTCGATGATAACGAGTGCTCTCGCCATGGAACACTCGAGGCAAGGCCTCACTGGTGTGTTCTCCGTCTCTTAGCAAGTGTGTGAGGTTTGTAACCTGAGACACACTAATAAAACTCTGCTTTATCACCCCTGTTGCCCCTGTGTGTGTGTGTGTGTGTGTGTGTGTGTGTGTGTGTGTGGTTGCCCCCTACAGGGGTGAGGTGTTGGGCTCCATATCTCCACACTCCATCGATCAGCAGTCAGAAGCATCTTTTCAGCTCGGCCATTACTGATTAACGCGCGGCTGATAGCGGCGTCCAGAGCAAACACACGCGTGGAGCGAACACACACACACACACACACACACACGCTAATATGGAGGGAAGTGGTGTCTGTAATTTGTGTGTGTGGGTATGTGTCAGCGCGCAGCTTCCTTCCACTTGACCATCAGTCGTGGGTTCAGATTGGGTTCCAGGCCGCGGTTCTCCTCTCACACTGAGCCTGATAGAACCAGCATCGCTGTAGAACTTTCCAGTCTGATCGGTCTGAGCGTGTTCATCTTCACATCTTCACAACACACACAGGACTAGAAGACACAACAACAGAACACAAAGCCAAACACAGCAGAAGGTCCAGTGTGGCTCCTCTCAGGGTTCACGAACAACAGAACCAGAACACAACGCAAAACAGTGAGAGTGGAGCGGGGAGAACAGAAACAGGGAGCAGAACCAAACTAAACCTGAACATGAGCGAGGAGAACCTGATGGAACGAATCAGAGCAGAACAGAACTCCAAAGAAAGTTAAGTGAAAAAGGAACAAAGGAGAACGCAATGTAACGGAACCAGAAACAGAAGAACAGAGCGAGGAACTGAAGGGAATCAAAAAACAGGAGGGGAACTGAAGTTAAAGAGGAAGAAAGTGAAGAACATAATAAAAAACAGAACGGAGGAAACTCAAAAGAACAAAAATCATGAAACAGAATAAAGAAGAGAACAAACAGGAAATAAAGAGCGGGGGAAACAGGAAAGAACAAGATAAAAGAACAGAATAAAAAAGCGAAAAAAAAAAACAGGAGAACAGAACTGAATAAAAATAAATGAACAAAATAAAGAAGATGAAAAAGGAAAAAAAAAAAAAGAACAAAAATGGAACCGAACTGAAAAGAACGCGAAACAAACCCACAGAAAAAGAACACGACGAAGTGAAGAGAACGAAAAAAACAGAACAAAAAACTAATGAGCAGAATAGAAAAAAGATCAGGACGAGGCATAAAAGAACAGAATACAAAAAGTCAAACATATAAAAAGAACATTAACAATATGAAATGAGAAAAGAATGAGATTAAAAAGGAAAAAAAAGCAAAAAAAAAAAAAAAACCCAGAAGGAAAACGATCTTAATGTTAGATAACGGACCAGACGACCGAGCGGGACGGATCAGAACCTGATGAAACGTCTCGGAGGAGAAGCGAAGAGCAGGAAGTGAAGACACAACGAGAAGGAATGAAAAAAGGCCCACAGTCACTGAGGTGGTGTCTGGTGCGTTACTACTCACTCATCAGCGAGCACACACACACACACACACACCACAGTGAGTACAGACTTGTGTTGTACAGTATGTGTATAGAGGTTTTATTTAAGTGAAGTGTGTGTGAAGTGAAGACGGAGGAGAGTCGAGGATTCCTGAGTGATAGCGGACCTTGTGTGAGGTTCTATGAGACGGATGAGCGGCACCGACACAATGTGGACCTGATACTAAAAATGTGTGTGTGTGTGTGTGTGTGTGTATGATGACAGAGCCAAGACAGAGCTGTTTTTTACACCATCCATCAGTCAGAGCGGGGCAGAGGGGCAGCAGGGCAGCGGGGCAGCAGGGCAGAGGGGCAGCAGGGCAGCGGGGCAGAGGGGCAGCAGGGCAGCGGGGCAGTGCCAGCGTCAGGAGTTATGACCTCACAGCTGACGCGCGCCAACACAAATATTACCTCAGCGTCTGTTTTATGAAATGATTTCATGATTGTAATTAAATGTCACGTCAGAAGAAATGATGCTGTTGGGTCACGGATCAGTACAGCGGTCGTGGCCAAACAATGCCACACACACACACACACACACACACACACACACACACACACACACACACACACACACACACACACACACCTCACTCTCTACTCTAATAAACTGGACTGCACCAGAGAGAAAGTGTGTGTGTGTGTGTGTGTGTGTGTGTGTGTGTCAACAGTAAGAAAATGAATGACAGAAAACACAGACAAATAATACACGTACTTCATCATCTCATTTTTCCTCTCTCTCTCCGTCTCCCCCTGTCCCTGCTCAGTGCCTGGAGCCCCTCAGGGAGGATGTGATGTCATCAGCGTGCGCCTGCCTCCTCTCAGATTGGTGACAGGGGTCATCGTTTACAAGGTGTGGTGCACACACACACAAATACACTCTCTCTCTCTCTCATACACACACACAATATTTTGTTAAAATCTGCTTTGTGTTTCTGTCCCCGGCGGCGAGAGACGTTCTTCCCAGAGCGCTGTGACATCATGACACTGTGGCCACTTTTATTTCTGAGGTGTTTAGATGTTCTGGGGGGAAAAAGAGAGGTTTCTTCCCAAATGCTGGTGTTTTATAGCAGAAACGTTATTAGCGTGTTCAGTAGCTAGCTTGGAGTCAGCTGGTTTATAGACTAATTAGCAGCCTAGTAAAATGCATTAAGGGAAACTTGTATAAAGGTTCATAAGGGTTTTAATGGGGTCACCAAAGGTCAAACCTCAAAACTGTTTTTTAAGTGGCACCTAAAGTATATTTTTTATTAAATAAAATAAGTTATTAACATCAGTTTCTTATGTTATTTACTCTTAAACATGTAGAAGGGGTTCATACAAATTCTTAGGACATAGGGCTCTAAAACCATAAATACCCTAAAATGTGACAGCAGGGCCCTAGGGTCAAAGGGCACTGGGGATAAAAGGCTTTCAAAACATTTGGGTTAATATAGTCATAGAAATATTTGATACTAGGCAAGGCAAGTTTATTTATATAGCACATTTCATACACAATGGTAATTCAAAGTGCTTTACATAAAAGAGAAGAAAATCATTATAAAAAGAGATATATAGAGATATACAGTATATAGAAAATAATAGCAGTAAAACTTTTTAAATTATTTAAATTTGATTTAAAATACAAATTAAAAAACACTTTTAAAACTTCTTAAAATTTGATTTAGAAACAGTTAAAAATATAAGGTAAACATAAAATACATTGCAATCCGTTCGGACGTAGCACGGTGCTCATTCAATAAATGCACAGCTAACAGATGAGTTTTAAGTCTAGATTTATATGTGACTAAGAAAAGTTAGGTCCTTGGAAACATAGCACCTTGGGATATATAGAGACCTGGAAACACACGACATTGACACATAGGGACATGGAAACACAGGACCCTGGGATATACTGTATAAGCACCTGAAAACATAGCACCGTGGCATATAGGGACCTGGAGACGTTGCACCTTGGGATATATAGGGACCTAGAAACAGGAGCTTGCATATATAGGACCCTGACAATTTGTGAATACAGAGTGCTGGAAATACAAACCATTGGAAACATAGGACTCTTGAAACTCAGGACTACTACAATTGGGCATTGGTGATATAGGGTCCTACTGGACCGTGGGAACATAGGGATCATGGAGATAGCGAATCCTGAGACCTGAGGGTAGGGGCTCCTGCTAACATGGGACCCTGGGAACATTTAAATACATACATTTGAATATATAACGCTGGTAACACTGTATTAAAGGGTTCTGGGGATTCTGGGATGTTTCCAAAATTACAAAGGAAGAATGTTGAACCTTGAGAACATGTGTTTGACTCTTGTGTGCACTTGTGCGCGTAACTGGGAGTAAAATTCTCATGTTTTTCTAAACATCATATAACTTTGACAAAGGAGAGCACTAAGTGAATTGTAATTAAAACAGAATGCATGTGTGTTTTATTAGAAACACACGCACACACACACACACTTGTTATATGAAATGAAGTCACTTGAGGCAGCAATGAATAAAAGACTTCATTTTAATTTGAATACATCACTTATTAAAATAGAAGATTATTTGTTCGCCCTGGTTTTACGATTGTTTTACTAAAATTCCTTCGCGTCCAGCGTGAAGCTCTTTCATCACAGCGCGTAAATCCGTCATGTCGCATAATGTTTCGAGTTCAAATAAAGCACCAGCCAAGAGCTTAGCATTTCTTTTCTGGCCCCCGCTGTGCTTTCTCTCTGATGGGCTTTACCTCACTGAGATGTCATCATCACGCGTCCGACCCGTGGGCTCTCCATGCTGTCATAGTCTGAAAGCAAGAATCCGGGTTTTGGCTGAAATGCTGCTCCTAAAATAAAGTTTTTTGGACAGGACATGTGTGTGTGTGTGTGTGTTTGTGTGTGTGTGTGTGTTACACATATACATTATATATCACAGACCTGAATGTCAAACACATGTAGCTCTCACATCCTCCTTCTGTTAGCGCTGATACACGCCAAACATCGAGGATTCATACAGCAACGTTTGGTCGAGTCATCCTGCATGCTAATTAGCATAATTACTTTCTATTTATTACTATAAACATTTAAGACTCAGCAGAAACCTGTTTAAATTAGCAGACACAAATTAACACATAAATGTCTGTAAGTTAGCAAAGTCGATTAGCACATTCACATAAACATCTGCTACAAACTGTTTCTTAGCATAAATGTCTGAATTAGCATTAGCAATTCATCAATTAGTCTGCGCTTGTTAGCATAAGCCTCGGTGAATTAGCGGAAACAGTCCGTATTGATTAGCATTATCATTTTTTAACAAGCAGAATACGTTTATGGTTATTAGCATGTCTGAATGTCTGGATTTGCTAAAACTCTCTGCTTAACCAGCGCATTTATAAACTCTCTATTTAAAAAGACAAAAAGACATTTTTAAACTCTGTGAATTAGCAAACCTACAAGAACGTCTGAAAGGAGAAAGTGCGTATCAAGTTAGCATGGAAAGTATGTTTTAACAGCAGCAACGTGTGTGTAAATTAGCACAATTTTTCTTTGTTTTTTTTGATGAATGTTGAATGTTTTTGAATTAAGCTTTGTTTTTTTAAACATTTCTCACTTGAGCAATATTTGCTTTGGGGAGCGCCAGGTCGTTCTGTTCGGCCGCTAAATCTCAGTGAGATGAAAAGACGATTAGCGATTCGACGTGACTCGCGTTTGAAGATGTCGGTTTTGTAAAAAAAAAAAGTCCCGTTTTCGTGCGGCGAGTCATCACTGGAGTTCAATAGATCCGTCGATAGCTAGTTTTCGCTGGGCTATGGCTAGTCACACGGCGCTCGTACAAATGATGGACGTTTATCCACAGCAAAGCACGCAGCCGTCTGATATAAATTTACGCCTGAGGCACAAATGGCAAGAAATGATGCTAGAGAAAACACGACTCCTAACGGATAGAGCCCTAGAGGGTCGTTAGCTTGTAGCGAGCCGTGGATTTTAATTAGCGAGGGGGAACTTCAGGCCTGACGAATAGCATGAGGTGAAAAAGGATTAGCCTGAATTAATGCGAGAGAATTAGCACGTTGTGAGATAATTAGTACGCTAAGACGAGTCGAACAAGTTCACACATACCTCTGAGTTCTTTTCACATCTGATCATCGATATTATTTTTAAACAATTACAAGAGCTAAAGTGAGGCGAAGTGCTGCCTTTTGTTCTTGACGTGTTAGCATAGGCCGTTGATGAATATGGCGTATCGAGGTAGCTGCGCGTCCCAGCGGGGTTTCCTCAGCGCTCTGCTCAGTATCCGGCCGCAGCAGATCCCTCGGTTCTCTAATTGAACCCTAATTACAGGAACGTGGGTCTGGACAGAGCCGGGAGCCAAGGAGATGGTAAATGTAGCGCTGCCCCTTAGCTGACTAGAGTGTGTGTGTGTGTGTGTGTGTGTGTGTGTGTGTGTGTGTGTGTAAAACGCCAGGCTCCGAAATTGTAAAGTGCATCTAGAATCCACTTTATTAGGGTTGCTTTTTTTTTTTTCAGTCAAAATAAGTGTGTGTGTGTGTGTGTGTGTGTGTGTGTGTGAGAGAGAGAGAGAGAGAGAGAGAGAGAGAGAGAGAGAAATAGTGAAAACAGTCT
>JAQMYL010000038.1:34490553-34506263 GCA_030014365.1 Clarias pachynema
TTTTGATTTGTTTGGGTTGGATTAGTAGTGGTTAGCACTGTCGCCTTGCACCTCCAGGGTCTGGGTTCCGTCACTGTGTGCATGGAGTTTGCATGTTCTCCCCGTGCTTGGTGGGTTTCCTCCATGTACTCCGGTTTCCTCCCACAGTCCAAAAATATGCAGGTTAGGCTAACTGGCGTTCCCAAATTGCGAGTAGAGTGTGATTGTGTATATGTCTGTGTGCCCTGCGATGGATTGGCACCCTGTCCAGGGTGTACCCTCCCTCGTGCCCTAAGTCTCCTGGGATAGGCTTCAGGTCCCCACGACCCTGAATACAGGATGGAGCGGTATAGAAGATGAATGAGTGAGATTGAGTGGGTTGGATTAGAAGTGATTGGGAATTGGGGTTGAATTTAAATTGGACTGAATGAGGTCTGGAATAGGCTGGTTTGGATTGTGCTAAATTGGTTTTGAAATTGGATTGGTTTTAAACTGGATTTGAAATGGACTGGACTGGAATTGGATTAGATCAGACGGTTCTGCCTTGGACATGAACTGTAGGCAGATTAGATGGTTTTGCAGTGGAAGTGGGCAGTAAGTGGAATTGGATTTTAGGGGAAGTAGCTTGCATGGGGCTGCATTGAAATGTTTTGGTATGGATTGGATTTAATTAGATTAGAATTGGATTAGACTGGATAGAAATTAGATTGGAATGTGGACTGAATTATTTCATCTTTTAACAAACCTTAAACCTCTTTTTCTTTTTTGTACTTTAGCATGATTTAATTTTATCCAGTCCTCTTTTCCGAGCTCTACTTTGCCCCATGCTGCCCATTCAGGGTTCTTCCATTCTATCATTTTGTCCTCCTCCATGAAACAGGACTGTCTCTTCCCTGATCACATACAGTGATGTAACAAGTCATAATTAATATTTATATTAAACTGGTGTCTCGACTCGTACAAGCTACCAGCTGCCAGGTCTGATCTAACCGACACCCACTGCTGGGCCATTTGTGGGACGTTTTTTTTTTCCCCCAGTCCGGTGACATCATGGTAGTTTAGAATGAGGATCATCTCATTTCTCAGTGTCATGTGAGAAACATACATGAATACAAATTCATAAGGTCATGACATACTTTAGGTAAGAAACATAAACCTAAATTCTTAACTATTCTAAAATGATCAACACCCATCAATTTTGAATCAGAAATATGATTGGAATTTTTTTTTAAAACTCCACTGAGGTCACGTCCTCCACGAAACACGGGTGATGTCACAAACAATATGCGAATATGTGTAATTAATATTAAAGCAAATAACCGGTGTCATGCTGTCAGAACTTGTAGACGATCATCGGAGGTGAGATCCCGAGACGCCTACGATTGGACACCGCTCAGTGTCGGCAGGAAGCGAGGGATTAAGCCATCTTTCACAACATGCTGACATCACCGTGGATGTCCTGATCCATGGTCTCACCGGGGTGGAACTTCTGACCATCTCTGGCAGTTTAGCTCAGGTCTTCTTGGTGTCACTGCGAGGTTTAGGACGAGACCTGCGAGAAGATGATTGATCATGACGTTTTCATGGGTCTGTCAGAGCCGTATCGGACTCGCAGTTGGGAAGACTGTGGCCTTGTCAGGCCGTCGCACCGATGGAGTCGGGGCTGATTTTGCAGTGCAGGTTTGTTTTCTATGGTATTAAACAATGGTTTCTTGAAAACGCCCCCATTTTTTTCCTTTCCTTTGGCTTTGGTTTTCACATCTTCACCCGGACTGTAAGGAACACACTCTCATTCTTTTCTTACCTATTTTTCAACCTGCGTCTCCACCCACGCTGGCTCGTTCCTCTCGCTTCTTTTTTTTTTCCCTTTAAGATTCCCAGCAGTTTCATCATCAGGGAGTTGCCCTAACATGGCTCAAGCACTGAAAACACATTCTCCTGCGGTGAATCGCGCTGCTTTTGGCACGCTGTCCGCTCCGTAGGGGGAAACGGCGGTCAGAATATGTTAGTGTAATGGTTATTTCAAGTGGAGCGGTCGTAAAGCTTCAAAATAAAATAAAAAAATTTAAAAAGTACCGGAGTGCCGGCTGAGTTAAAGCACAGATACGGCGCTTCAGGGACTCGAGCTGGATTTGATACCTTTACATTTATTTTTGGGAGTTCATTACTGCATCTCCTTTTACTCCAGGTTCTTTTAAGACAGTCTTCCCCTAGCTACTAGCATCAAATCAGCATGACATGTGAAGCCTTTCCTGGATCCTTGCCTCCTCCATCATATCTCAAGTATCCTCACTCCTTAACTTCTGGAAATCAGCTTCTTGTGTTTTTGAGTCCTGTTTAAGTTTTTTTTTTTTATTCCCCCTCAGCACTGTTGCCTTCAGGCTGCATCATGTCTGTATTATTGCTGCCCCACACCTCTGCCACCTCATGTTCCATCCATCATACTGCATGTTCTCCGCAGGTTCCTCAGTTTCCTCCAAAAACATGCCAGTCACTTGTTTGCCAATTCTAAATTTTAACCCCTCTGGAGTGTTCCAGGCGATCCTGTCATCCCGTCTCACATGCACTGCTGGATTCAGCATTCTGATTGGTCAGAAAGTGTTGAAGAATTTCCGTGAAGTCACAGCTTTCTATTAATGCACTTGTTCTGTAATGTTATCATCTCTATAGTAACAGCTCCAGAGTCGAAGCATCACATGAACAAAAGACAAACGACCCATTAATATGGTGAAGGTTTCTGTAAAAGATAACACTTATGGAAGGAGTCTCCAGTCCAAGCTCTTTATCCTATTATCCTTGAGAGAGAAAAAGATTACAGCTGTTCACACTTTGTTTTTGTTTTTTTGGCATGAACTGTAAACGACTAAAAATGTGTAATTTTCATGTTTAATGAGTAAAAAAAAAAAAGTCATTTCTATGGCGTGTGGGAAATAAAACACTTGGTGAACTGACATGATTAACATTAAATTGGCTTCAGTATCCCCTGTTTGGGATTCCAGTAGGAGGCGTGGCCTAAAGTCTACAGAGTTATACTGTATGTAATACAAGGTATTTTACAGATAAACGGTGCTGTGATGCTTCTGTGGTACGATTAAATGTCCAGTTTACACAAGACTAAACATATTTATTACCTGCTAGCGATGTCAGCTGACAGGCGTTGACTAGCGCTGTTTTATCTGATGTAAAGTTTTAAAACAATGTAAAAAACGTTGCCCTGAACAGAACAGAAAGTTTGATATTTTTCACTCGGAGCTGCAGAACTTCAACACGTTCCCCTCTCGAGGTTTTCCTGATGGAATTAAGCTAATGGCTTTTTAACGAGACTTCGCATTCCTGTTTCCTCCCCGCGCATCATTTCTCTCGGCTTCTTAACAGGATCTTCATCTCTCCTTTTTTCCCCCAGCCCGTTGTTTTTATTTCTCCGTCTCCTAAGAAACCCGGGTTTTAAACAGAAGCCTGGAGATCTGAACTTTCTTGAGAGAAACCTGTTATGGAGGCTAACTATGGAGCGTTTCTCAGTCCATGCGCAAGGGTGTGTTTACTTTTCATTTCTCACTCTGTCACTCGTTCTGTCGCTTGTTCTTCCCTTCTGGGGTACGTTAGGAACTGTGGCGAAGACCTCAAGTGACAGGAGCAGAAGAACGACAGATTGAGTTGCATCTAATTCGTCTTTGAGAGACGTGTGTGTGTGTGTGAGAGAGATAGAGAGAGAGATAGAGATAAAGAGAAAGACAGAGGGAGAGAGAGAACGCATATGGAGGTGGGAATATTGTAAATATGTTTATATGATCTCTCCATCTCAGAGTGGTTTCCTCATTTCGTTTTGTCTCCCTCTGTCCATCAGAATGCATGTCGTTGATTGTTTTACTAAAACAGCACCATGTGCAGTGGGTTACTTCAGGCCTGATGCTGAATTATGATTATGATTAGTTTTTAAACAATCAAATAAAAGTCAAAGATTATTTATTGAAATACAGAGAAATCACAGACTGGAGAGTATTTGGAAAATTTCCATCTTTATCTCAACTGTACATTCCTGCCATTCCTGGTTTTCCCGCTCCGTTCCGTAAATCTGAGTCATCACTCGAATCTGGAAGCTCTCCCACTCCTCCTCCTAGCTTTCTAATGGTCCTAATGGGTTGGGACATTCTCTCACTCTCTCTCTCTCTCTCACTCTCTCCCTCTCTCTTTCTCTCTCCCTCTCTCTGTTTCTCTCTCTCTGCCTGCTGTCTCTCTCTTTCTTTCTCCATCTGTGTCTCTTTTTCTATCCTTCTCTCTTCTGAATTCCAGCTGTTCATGCCACAGATTCCAGAGAATGATGTGTTTGACCACTTCTCCATCCCTCCATCCCTCCCCTTAACCACATTTCTCATGGTTCCTGCTCTGACAGAGTGAGAACTTCCAGGTTCTACCACAGATCCTCCTTTGCTTCTCACCCCTACAACCTAATCTGCCACCACTCATCTTTTTTTCTTCCCTCTGCACAGAATCACTCCATCAGCGGTGTTTACAGTGGGCCAAATACGTTTCTATTGTTTCCTGTTTCTTAAGCGGCTTTATTTTCTCTAGTTCTCTGACTTAAAATAGTTTTCAATTTCCTCTCTGATCAATTTTCTCGCTGGTCCGTTAGCTTCCTTAGGTCCAAGTTGCCTTGTTCTCCAAGTTTCCAAGGGGTTTCTAGTTCTCAGTGTTCATCTAATTTCCATCATTTCCAAGTTCTTGTAATTTCCAAGTTCTCCAGGTTTTCCCTAGTTTCCAGAAATGTGCTTCTGATTTCCCACTCCTCTGGAATCCCAGTTCATTAGTTCTCTATTTCTTTAGTTTTGTTTAGTTGTTTACGTCATTAGTTCTCATGGTTCATTAATTATATTAATAGCCCAACTTTTCACCAATAGCGTCTTAGTTCTCCCATAGTTTACAAGTTCTCCATGTTCTTTAATTTGCTATCTCTCCAAGTTCTTGTAGTTTCCAAGTTTACTTTTCAGTTTTCTTTTCTTCATGTTCATCTACATGGATATCGTAGCCCAACTGAGGTCCAGTAGTTTCTCTCCAAGGTCATCTAATGGCTCAATTCCTAAGTTTTCTTAGAGCTACACCTACCTCAAAATTCATAGTCCTTCAAATAATTTTATCATCTAGTCATACAGGTGTTATTGCACGTACCTAGTTCTTTTATTTCTTTTTCTCAGAGTTCCCCCTAACTTCTTATATTCACAAAGTATAAAGAAGATCCAGTAGTTTTGTAGTTTCTAGTTCTAGTAATGTAGTTCTCCAATGTTATTTTATTTTCTACTTCTCCAAGTGCCTTCAGTTTCCTGGATGTCAGAGTTCCTCTCGTTTCTTAGTTTTACATATTTATTTGTTCTTTGTTTTCTTAGTTCTAGCTTATTCAATCAGCTACACAGCTACAAAAAATCTACATGTAAAAATCTACATCCTAGTTCTTATAGTTCCTCTGGTCCTTAAACTCACCTAATCCTAGTAACATCCTTATTTTCTCATTCTTATTTATAAAGTCTTATGCAGTTTTTCCTGGAGCTTCACACTCATGTGTTGCCTTGTTCACCCACCTCAGGGACCACATGTTCTTGCAGGAAGTTCTCTAAAATGTCAGGAGATGTCCCACCGGGAGTCAGTAATGTGGTCTGACATCTAATTGGAACCGTCGCTCCATATTGGACTCTATGCTGTTTTTAGGTCAGCTGGAACCTCAATGGCATCTGGACAACCGAAATGTCCTGGTCACATGATCGAACCTCAATCAACAGTTTTATTCGAACATCAGAACCTTGGTGTGCGTGGAAACAAACCCAGCGATGCTTTGTGTTGTCAGAATTCTATCCTGCTTATATAAAGTTTATGACTTTCCCACACATGGCTTCCCTCGTCAAGGAGAACGACCCTGATTAGCATGTGGTCACCATGTGAACGGAAAGACGGGAAAAACACTGCGTGCTCTGCGCTGAACTCGAAAAAGACGTCTTCTTGTGTAATTAACTTACTTTGAAAATTCTCATATTATTTCCACATTGAAAAGTTCTGCATTCTAACAGAAGGCGAGTTCCCCAGTTCTTCTTGTTCTTCTAGTGATTACAAGATGTTCTGGATTTTTACGTTTTCCTGTTTTTTCCCATTATTGTCTTAATTCAAACAGTTGACTGGTTCCACAGTTCTACTAGTTCTTCTCTTTTTCTAAAAAAAAAAAAGTTTTGTAGTTCCTCTAGTTTCTTCGATCCACTATTTCCCAAAGTAAGCTACTGTTCTTAGTCACTGTCCTGGTTCCTCAATTTTATGTCTTCCCATAATTCCTCTATCTCTGTAAATATCCTAAGCCCTTCAATTTCTGCAAGTTTTCTGGTGCTCACAGTTCCTCTTAATCACTAGTCTCCTAAAGTCCAAGTTTCTCAGTTGTTGTTGTTTCCACTTCTTAGTGGAAGATGGTCTCGGTGTATATATACAGTACTGTACATCTGTCGCTGAGAATGTATCCACACAAAGAGCATCATGGAGAGCAAGGAGCTTTCAAAACAAGTCCAGGACAAAGTTCATCTTTCATGATTTTTGGTTGTAAAACAAAAAAAAACAAAAAAATCCTGAACATTTCACATAGTGGCATTAAAAGCATTATTACAAACAGATTGAAAAGTTGGCGTTAGTCAGAGAAGGAATCAAAAGCAGCTCAGCTCGGTGCTACCACCATCATGCTTCACGCTGGCGTTGATATTCTTCCGTGTTCTCAGGGGGATTCACCTGGCGTTCTGTTTCCACCAGACGTTGGGCTTTGTGCCAAAGACAAATATGTTTTCCACGTAATTTCTGAGTCTCACCTTTGGGCAAACTCCAAACAGGATTTGCCATGGCTCAGCGCTCTTCCATAAAGCCCAGCTGTGTGCAGTGTCCAGGCTGTGGGAGTCCTGGGAACAGCTCACCTCTTCTGAGATCTGGATCTCTCCAGCTCCTTCAGCTTTCCCTTCAGGCCCTCGGTTTGACTTCTCTGACTAATGACCTCCGTACCCCACTTCACTACATGCTGTTTTTCTGTGACACGTATAAACCCTGGTATTGGGCCGGACAGTTTATTGGACACTTTACGGCTTACTGTGAATTTATAGCATTGTTCAAGTTTTAGCACCTACACCGCATTCCGTCAGCACCACGTCTCTCAAACGGGAACGTAAACACAAACTGGCAGCGTCGGAGAAGCTAAAAAGATCTGCCTCCTTAGCGATCGGGATTTGTTTCGTGGTTAAATTGTAAAACTGTGATTCACGACTAACGCTTTGCCCTTTTGCACTTAGCAAACATGAGAAAATGGGAAAAGCTGGAGAAGTTGGATGATAAATAAAAGCCTAAAAATACAATCCCAGGCTACCACGGCTGCTCGGCGGGATCTTTTGACATGCGGCTCCGTCCAAAATTAACAATGACCTCAAAGGTGGATGTTTGCATTGGTGGTTTGACTGCACTTTCTCCTGTACTGCAGCAAAAAGGCGAACACGCTACATAAATCTGAGGTTAAACGGAGAAAAAATAAAAAATAAAAAATAAATCCTGCAGTGCAGAAATATGTAAGGGCAATTAGTTTCTGTGCAGGGGCCATTTTTTGTTTCACCAAGCGCCTCTCGTTATAATGCTAACAAACAGGGTTCTGCTACCGATACACTTTACGTCATGTAAATAGCGCCGGGTCAGCTCGCCACGGCAAACGGCGCATAAATTTTATGAAACCTTTACTCATACATCGTACATCTGTTTCGCGTTGTAATAAACGCCTCATTTGCTGGTTACTTTGGACGATCCGAACACTAAAAAGCTCGATGCCCTGGAGGACGCGTCCTTCCAAGTGGGCTCTATCTCAAACGCTAATGTGGACATGAAAGAACATGCAGTTTTTTTTTACGGGCGCCCGAATGTAGATGCCGTGTCGTATATCAATGATATGGTTTCTATATCATTGGACGTTGTGGCGAAGATTTTTAGGGTCAAGGTAAATGGTTATGTACTAAACATTTTATGGAAGGAGTCTCCAGTGTCAGCACTTTGTAACTTCATGTTTGATCTAGAGATGGATATAAAAGTATCACTTTAATGAATTAAAATGTGCTCATAAGAGGAATGGTACATGTATACGCGGAACACATTTACACTTATTGTATATAACTTTATAAATTGTATGTTGTATATGTACTATTTACATGTGCAAATTATTCTGCACACTGACAAATGCACTTATAAATGCACAATAAATTTTAATCTAATCTAATCAAATCTAAAGCACTTCTGTTTTCATTTCATGTGATTTTTGGTGTTGTTGATTGTTTTTCTGTAACAGCACATCCTGCTGTTTTATTCTGTACATTCTGTAGGTCAAATCATCTCAAGCTGTATATGACAAATACGATAGCAAAGTCTGTTTTTTTCTTTTTTTTAAAAAAGCAAAATAATGTCCAAACCTGACATGTGCTGTGCATTATGGGTAATGAACAGAGTAACACTTGGATTTGAAAACGTTTGTCAAAATGACTGACGTCTGGGTGGCGAGCACCTCGACGTGAACTCTGCCGTTTTAGCGTGTGTGTGTTGCTCTCATTTTAATGATGCAAATGTGTCCAATTAATGACCTCATAGCGCTTTAAGGAGCGAAAGAATGAGAACGAGAGGGGAAAAAACCAGCGAGAGAGAGTTTGCAGGTGCGTTGGGATCAGTCCAGAATCATCGTGGGCACATTTCTGCGCCGCTGTTTCACAGCTGAATGGCGTCCAGCTGCACTATATATATAAATATAAAAAAAAAAGCAACACACACACATTCACACAGATTGAGAGCGAGTTTTCCCTTCGTGCTTCACAAGGGAACATGGAATGTGTCCTCAGAATAGGGGGATTTTAGTTTTGTCTCCAAACATGCCTTCTTGGAGTCAGTATGCGTATTCGGCGCCACAACGAATGGCTTAATACGACATAAAGAGAAGCCTTGTGTCGCTGGACTAAAACGTCGGCCTGAGCGCATAAAGAGGTGGCGTGATGAAGGGTTATGGCTAGGTGATGACTTAGCGAGTGTTCCAGTCTTCGTGAGTAAATCAAGTTCACATGCAGATGTCAGAACTGGAATATGAGAATTACAGGCACCACTCGGGGGGACGGGAATGAGAAGAACTACTGTAGAACCCTGGGGGAACCCTGACAAAGAGGAACATCGGGAATCTGCAGAAATTAGGTCCAATTAGTCTAGCAGAACTCGGACATACAGAACTCAAAGTGAACTAGGGGACTAGACGAGCAAACAGAACAAGAAATTCTGGCAAATAGTGCACTAAAGGAATTAGAGGCGCTAGAGATACTAAAAGCAGAACGAGGAATTTAAAGGAAAGTCCTAGAAGAAATAAGACACTTGAGAAAGTATGAGGAGTAGTGAAGAAGTGAAGCGGAAATGAGATGCGCGGGAAGCTGCGAGACCTGGGGAATCAGAACAAAAGGGAATTGTGGAATTTTTAGAAATTAGTTAAACTTGGATGTTAACTGGGCTGCTAGCGGGATACTGGAAACCGGGAAACTATTGGAACTAGGACATTTAGGTGAACTGGATAGCCCTAAATTACTAGGAAACTACATGAAATAGGGCACTAGGAAGACGCTTAGGAAAGATGTAGCACACACTATGAGTGCAGATCAATCCCTGCTATCCGTTATCACCCAGATGAGGATGGGTTCCCTGTGGAGTCTGGTTCCTCTCAAGGTTTCTTACTATTACCATCTCAGGGAGTTTTTCCCTCAGCACCGTCGCACTCGGCTCGTTCATCAGGGACGATCTGATCATTCTGATTCACACACATTGTTTCACACATTTTATACACATTTCCATATATTTTTTGATTCTGTAAAGCTGCTTTGCGACAATGAGCAATGTTAAAAGTGCTATACAAATAAAATTTTATTAAATAGACGTTTTGTTTGGTAGCAAAAGTTGTGGAAATACAGGATAAGAATACGAGAGGAACTTGAGAGAATTAGCGAATCTGAGTAAGCTAGGCAAGCAGGACACTACGGGGGATTTGGTCCTGGCAGAACTAGAAACACTGAGATAATTGAAATCAGAAGATCGAGAGGAAATATAAAACTTCCCTCACACTAACCTTGGATAACTGGGGTACTAAAGAAGGCAGCAGGAACAGAAATAATAAATAAAAGAAACACCCTGGGAACTAGGAGAACCGGGAAATTGGGACATTTTGTAGAATTTGGAGAGCTGCAAGTGCTTGGGTTCTTGGGAATTGGGGTAAAAGTAGAACTCTTTAGGCATGCAAGGCCACTAGGGGAATGAGACGCAGAGTCTGAAAGGGAAGTAGGCTACTGTTTGGGGTAGTAGGGGACGTCGCAGACCTTAAAAATAGATAAACTGATGGAATGGAATTCAAGGAACTTGATGAATTAGTACAGTAGGAAATCACAGTACAATTCAAGGTCAAGGTCAACTTTAACATGGTGTGTGGGTGTGGTGGTTGGGGGGGGGGGGCAATTAATTAGGGCTCATACCAAAGCACAGAGATGCAGTACAAACACTACACATGTTTATAGAGACTAAACCTGTAAATGAAACTGTAAAGTGCAACGCAGAGTGTCAAAAAGCACAAACAGGCACGAAAATGATGAAAAATACAAAGGAAAAGAAGAAAAGACAACAGTGCAATAAGTCTGTCTTAGCAAGTGAAATATTCTTGAATCTAGCCAAACCTATTTATAATTTTTTTTTTAAAGTTTACAACAAACCAAATTTAAGCTTATTAAGCTTATTTCTAGTCAAATGTTGCTAAAGTTGTAAAATGTCTCATTCTGTTGGCAGATAATTTTGCTTCTTTTAAGAAATAAATTCCTTAAACTAGCAACAGTATCAAGATTTGATTTATTTATTTCTAAAACAAAAATTTGGCTTAAAATTTTAGTAAACTTTCACTAGAAATAAATGTAATAATGTTAGATCTGATTTGATGGAATCATATTTTAAGAAAGTGTAGATAAAGGTAACGATATTTAATAGTGACGGGAATCGTCAGTCCCCTCCCAATAACGATATTATAATGGTACAGTACCTCGGTGGCGATTCGATTAAAACTGTGATTGTATAAATATGAAGATTGTTTTATTTCTTATCTTGATTCCATATTACATTTTTACCCAGTTTTGTTACAATTTTAAGCCTTTAAAAAAGTTTAATGAGTAATTAAATGTAGCCTGTTTCTAATAACATTAGTTTGCACGCTTTAAAACCGAGCGCAGCATTTAAACTCTACAAACTAACTACAGGTAGAAGAGTTTAATATTTAACCACAAATGAAATCAAACACAAAGCTACATTGTTACTGAGCAGCGAGTATCTCTGTCACCCCCATCATTATTATTTCTAAACAAACTTAGCAAATAATTCACTCCTACTGTACCACACGGGATGAAAATGTGTGAATAGTTCAGAGTGCGCCACCTGTAGGATAATAAAGGACCTGTGACTTTTTTAAAATCTCAATTAGACAGTGAGTGTGCGGGTTGAGCAGGTGCACATTATGTGTGTAATAAGTGGGTTTGATATTAATTTGTATCTAACGTTTCTGTTGCGTCACTCAAAAACCTCTATGCTCTGTCCAAAAGTGTTTATATTTAAGGCTGATCGGCCAATCACAGGTCACGACCAATCAAACTGAAAACCAGACGATTCTGGTCAAGAATGTTTCATGTTTAAAAAAAAAAAGTTTAAATCTATTTTGCCATCAGTGTGGCGATACGTGAATCAACACATAAAAGAATCGTGATTAATAACTGAATAGATTTTTTCCCCTCATCTCTAATATTCAAGCTATTTCTACTTCCTAAGATATCATTGTTTGCAATGCAGCAATAATCTCTGATTTCATCATTTTATAGTTAGTTTTTGCTTTTTCATAAATAATCTTTTAAACATTTAATTTTCACTATTTAAGTGTATTCTTTACAGTGAGTGTAGGCGACTCAGACACGTCACATCCATAACGTGAACGCATCACATCCACGTCACGCCGGTTTACCCGAAGTCATTCATTTCAGACACGACAAACATTTTCAAAGATACACATGCTGTCAGTCTCTTCATTGCGACAAGTGTATCGCTTTCTGCAAAATGCACATGTGTTTAATGTCACATCCATAAACACTGATAAAAAGAAAGAAAGAGATGATTCCAGGATGTAAATGAGGCTTTGAAGTTTTGAGCGTGTGTTTGTTTTTGGCTGAAGAAATTGCATTAAAATGTTCTGTAAGTTACTGTAACTCTCTGATCCTGAGCTCATCCATGCTTCACAACGTCACATCCGTAACACTGGAGCTGCTCGGTGGAATAAAGGAAACGAGCAGAACTGGGAAATTTACCGAACTCGAATGCTAAGGGAATTAGAAGAGGGAGATTAAGTATAAATGCAGAACTTAACCTTATAAACTATAGGGAAGTAGGAGAACGATACGTACCATGAGGAGTGTAAGTGACGTGAGAGAACTGTGTATCTCACCACACGCGGGATATAGTACAGGACATGCGGTGTACACTCCAGAGCTGCAGGGTTAGGGTTGAGATTTTCTGCAGAAACGTGCAGCGAGAGGAAAAAAAATGCATCAGGGAGCGTCCCGGTCGAAAAAGGAGTAACCCGGCTTTTAACATTCAGAATTACAGCAAAGGGACGTTTTTACTCAGCACGTGAAATAAAACAGAGATGGAAGCCTCCTCGCGCCTGACGCCGAACACAAACACGCTTTTGCGTTTTAGAGAAGCACTTCTCCGCGGGAGGCTCGACAAACATCGTGAATTTTCTAACAACGTAGTTCCAATTTAAACCCGTTAACATGAGTCCAGTCCAGGAGAATGTTTCTCTCTCTCTCTCTCTCTCTCTCTCTCTCTCGCTGCAGTCCAAAGCCAACAACATAAAAGTCTGAAAGTCTTCACTTATCTAAAGTAGTTCCAGTGTTTAACCTATTGCAGTTTATTGCCGCTCTTACTGAGGTTGTGTGAGAATATCGGAATATTTCCTCAGCTGGGATTTATGGAATCTCATTTCAGAAACCCAGTTTGACAGAAGAATGTGAAGAACCCCTGCTGATGGATACCAGAATATTATTTTTTCTTCATTTCAAGCTCCATTTTTTGGGTTTTGTAATGCGTCTCATCGTGCATTAACTCCACTTTGTGAAACCTTCAGCATGTCCCGGTCCTCCAACCGCGAGATAACACATTTTCTGCTGCGGTTCTGTGATGCTTCACGAATTTAACAACAGCCATCTGTCAGGAGGACATGTTTATGACGGTGCTGCTGAAGAACCCACTTCCCTGACCTATTAACGACTTTAATGGTCAGATTAAGAGATGGTTATCTCGAGAACCTTATCTCCAATTTCACTGCGGGATTTGAGGGTTCTGTTCGTGGAGGGCAGAACGTGAGCGAAAGGTCTCTTCGTGTGCCTGTTTTATCTCCGGATAAACATAAACACATAAAGAAGTGTTTCTGTTCCACCTGATATTACAATCACAAATAGCTGCTAAGAAATACTTGGAGAACTAGGGGTACTAGAAGATATCAGTTTTCAAAAAAACTATTGGAAACTATAAAATTAGAGCAGAGATAACTATGAAGATTAGAAAACAAAGTAAGCAGAAACAGAAACTATGAGAAGACTGTGAGGAACCAAAGTATAAAGTACTGTAGGCCAAAAACAATCTAGGAAATGATGGGAATTAAGAGTAACTGTGAAACACTGTGAGACGAAAGGAACCAGGAGAAGCTAAAAAGTCTAATCTAGAAAACTCAAACAATAAACTCTAAAACTTTTAGGAACTAGGAGAACTGTAGGTCCTATAAAATTAATAAGAACCATAAGAACTGTACCAGGAACTTCTGAGAACTTTGAACTTTACGAATACTATGAGACAAGGCCATGTTTAACACAGGAACCCAGGAACAAGGAGAACTTCAAGAACCAAGCAACCTGTGAGGACAGTTCGGTACTATGTAAACTAGGGCACTATCAGGGATTAAACTGTTTTCAGTTACTGTGAGACCCATGACAATACAGTATGTACCATAATCTACAGGACTGAAATGAAAAGACGAATATCATCACCCTGTTGTCATCTGTGAGACACTGTTCTTATCGTTCATGCAGATTCTTAACTCGGATTCCTGGGATAAAGGTCACTGCAGACTCCTGCGGAAGGAGATGATTTGCTGGCGTAATGCAGGAACAGTTTGTGGAGGATAAGAAATATTGGGAACCTTTGGAAACCACAAGCACCATAAGAACTTTGTAGGTGTATATTAGGAGAACTATGAAATCCTGGAACCAGTAGGAACTAGTGGTACTAGGAGAGTAGGAGGAGATTGTTAAGGGTACTAATGGAAACTAGGAGAAATTATTGTAGAAGGAAATTGAAAGGAGTACTAGGAACTAAAAGAACTAATAGTATCTATGGAACCTAAGCAGGACTCCTTCTTGTACAGACTCTCGGGCCTTTTGGTGGACGGTGCATAACGAGACAAGTGTAAGACTAACAAAACAAGTGCAGCTCGACACAACACACACGCAGGCGTCGCCTGGACGGCGTGAGACCGAACAACATCATCGACTCGAGTCCTGAAGAAATTCCTGCACTTGAAGTTCTGCTGTTGGTGGTCGGGTTCTGTTTCAGGTCCCGGGTTCACTTCATGACTCACAGCTTAACCGTGTGTGTGTGTGTGTGTGTGTGTGTGTGTGTGTGTGTTTTTCTGTGTTTCCCCTTCGGTGGGAAACGCTGACTCTTTAGAGATGGTACGGTTTTTACGAGCTGGTGTTAAAGCGTCCAAAGTGACCACAACCGCTTCCTGTTCGAGGTTTTTCGGAGCGTCGGCCAATCGCATGAGCTCAGCTCTGGGAAAATTCTGGTAACTCGTCGCCGTTTAAGGGATTTCCCCGAGCTTTACTACCGAATCGTGACCATTTAACCTTTTGCTACAGGAACGACACAAATCAAAATCACACCGGTGAAGAGTTTTATGAGTTTTCTTTTCCGGTTCTTAATCCTCATCAGGACAAGAAGCGGACCGAAACACACTTATGATTTATTGTTTTATTGATTTATTAATAAAATTATCTTTATTATTTTATGTAATTGGGCTTTGAATTTTATTTGTATTATTTTTTACATTATGTTGATTAAGTAAAGAGACATATTTTATAATTTTTTAAATAAGAAATATTTTAATCCTTTCTGTTTAAAACACTAAGTATTCATCAGGAGCAGTAAACAGAGCTGTCTATCAGTCGCTGTGAAGGAGGCGTGGCCTGTATGTCTATCTGTAACAGACAAGAAGGCGTGGCCTCTGTACCTATCTGTAGTAATGAAGGAGGCGTGGCCTCTGTACCTGTCTGTAGTAATGAAGGAGGCGTGGCCTCTGTACCTATCTGTAGTAATGAAGGAGGCGTGGCCTCTGTACCTGTCTGTAGTAATGAAGGAGGCGTGGCCTCTGTACCTATCTGTAGTAATGAAGGAGGCGTGGCCTCTGTACCTATCTGTAGTAATGAAGGAGGCGTGGCCTAAGTAATAGTTGCCTCTGTATAAGTCCTTATGAAGAAGGCGTGGCCTCTGTGCATATCAGTAACTTTAAAAAGTTAGTCCAAAATGCAGCCGCCAGGGTTCTCACTAGATCCAGAAAATATGATCATATAACCCCAATATTATCATCC
>JAQMYL010000038.1:34525485-34540485 GCA_030014365.1 Clarias pachynema
TTGTTGTTACGTAATTACCTAATTCCATATGTGTTATTTTATAGTTTTGAAATCCCCAGTATTGTTGTAGAATGTAGCAAATAAATCACTAAACAAAAACAAAGACATTTGCAAGTGACCCCAAACTTTTGAACGGTAGTGTATGTACAGTATATATACATACAGTATATATAAAATTATCAAATCATAAAATTATAAAAATTTTTGTACTTATCATAAACTCTCTATACACATTATCTCTATATACACTGTACACATCTCTTACTCAGTAATACTTGCTTATATTTCTCATACAACTTAGCTTTTCTATTATAACAGTATAATTTTACTCTACAGCTACTGCACATGTCCACAGCCTTGTTATACAGTATAATATTTACTGTATAAATATATAAATCTAGTTTAACCCACACCTTATGAGCAGCGGAATGCCAATATTTGCACTGATGTGTACACACTACTGTTTGCACTTCTGCTAGATTCCAAACTGCATTTTGTTGCTGAGTAACTGCACGTGCAGCGACAATAAAGATCTATCTATAAATCTATCTATCTATAAATGATTTAATATATATACAGTATATAATATAGGTATAGATATATATAATATAATATATATATATTATTAACACGTTTAACAATCGTCAATGTCACAAAGCAGCTTTACAGAATAAAAATATATTTCTTTGGAAATGACATTAAAAAGTGCGAGGAGATTTATATGAATCATAATTACTGTATTGCCGATCATAACAGTGCTGAGGGAAAAACTCCCTGAGATGGCAATATGAAGAAACCTTGAGAGGAACCAAACTCAACAGGGAACCCATCCTCATCTGGGTGATAACGGATAGCAGGGATTGATCTGCACTCATTCTGTGTGTTAGGAGGCTGGAAGTTCAGTATAACGGATGATGTCATTAAGTTAATTCCAGTCCTCAACTATCGAGCGACTGCAGTCACGAGTCCTCAGAGAACAGCTGTCTGCATCAGCCGAGGCCAGGACCGTCTACATGTTAAAGTGGAACCGTCCCCAGTCACCACACACATCTCAAGCAGACCTCACGGAGCATCCATGTGACAAGCGGATCTACTAATGGAGCACTCATGAGAACCCCTCATACACTAAAATGCTAAACAGTGCGTGCTAAGAGACCTTACACTGCGTACGGTGAGGTTTAATACAGATGTGCTTGCCAGGTTCAGAACCAGTGATCCAAAACACGAGCGTCTGGAGGATGTGAGGAATCAGAGCGGGTCTTGAGCTTTCCTACAGAGCTTTGTAGACAGTGTGTGGTGGTGCAGCGTGACTCTGGAGCGGTGTTGTAGGTGATTACTGTACATCGTAACTGTAATACCAATTCATAAAGTCTGTGACATCACAGAGTCAAACGCTCAAGAACTGTCGAGAGTTTCCGAAAGTGGAACTGTTTCAGTCTGGAGTCAGATCTGTATGCATTCTAGCATAAGGTTTGGGAACTAGCCTAAAGAGAAAAACAAACAAACAAACAAAAATAACATTATTGTAATCATGTAGTTGAAAACAGTACACCCACTAATGAGTGAGTAGATAGATTGTGTTTGATAGCTAGCAGTATTCTTTCCAAAAAAAAAAAAAAAAAAACAGAGCTGCAAATAGACCCTTGAGGAACACCTTAAACTTTTCGTAAGTTAAAAAATACTTAACATGCATGCTTTTTTTTGCTAAAATGCTAACTAGCTATACGTAAAAGACTCCAATCAGCTGATTGATTAAGTTAGAGACCTTAAGGAACCTGAATTCTGTCATGTGTTGAACAAAATGTTTTTCAACTTAAAATTACTTGGAATTGCTTAGAATTAGCCTTCAGCTGTGACAGGAGCTGGCTGGTGGTGAAACTCGAGGTGCAGTTTTAAAAAGCATTCTGGGTAAGTCATGTCCTTTGGAGAGATCTTCTAATGAGCATCTTTTGGCTCAGTACTACACCGTGACGCCCCTGATGGTGACCAGGGGAGCGTTCTATTACAGCGTAAGAGACTAAAAGCCTATTTCTGGATTGCGTAACAAACGAGGACTTGATGAATAAGATCCCAGAAGTTGTGTAATTGTGTAATGAACGTTTTGGACGCGAGTTGGATCACGGCGTCCCGAATCTTACGGTGACATTAATCCCTCGGGTCATCCCGAAACCTCCCTGGAAGATGGAGAAGAGTGTTGTGAGGTGATGTGAACGAGGGAGCGTTAGAGAGTTTTTAAATTATCGAGGTAAATGAGTAGGACGCTTCGGGAATGTGTAACGAGTGTGGGTTGGATTACAGCTCCTCCTGATCCTCACATGAGCTCCGGGGTCAGCGGCTTGGTTAAGGTTAAAAGAGAAACTGAACGAGGGAGCGTTAAAAACACACTCAGCAGTAACTCACAAGGAATTTCAGGATCTGTGCGAAGTTCTAACTGTTCTCCTGCCACGTGTTCAGCTCAGAGCCCAGTGGTGTGTGTGTGTGTCAGTGTGTGTGTGTGTGGGGTGAGACGCCAGGGTTTATCTGCAGCCGGGTTGTTCTGAGGATAAACCCCGCGCTGGACTATCTGTTCTTCATCTCTACTGATGTCAGCAGCTCCGCAAACGACCTCCAGAATCAGCTTAATGCAGCGGAGGAGACGCTCCAGTCGCTTCCAGGGAGAGGGGAGTGTGTGTGTGCTGATAAAACTCAGCTACTACTGTCCTGTCTCTCTCTCTCTCTCTCTCTCTCTGTCTCTCTCTCTCTCTCTTTCTCTCTCTTTCTCTCTGTCTCTATCAGTCTAGGAAAGCAGGAACACACTCGGAAGCAACAGCTCACTCTGGGTTTCCTTTGCCTCTGCTGCGTCTAGACTCGACCGACTGACCGACTACACTTATCAGCAGACTGTTAGTGTGTATGACAACTATACACACATTACATACACACTGTACACACTCTATACACACACTATACACACTGTATACAGACACTGTACACACACTATACACATTACATACACACTGTACACACTCTATATACACACTATACACACTGTATACACCCTATACATACACTATACACTATATACACACTATACACACTGTATACACCCTATACATACACTATACACTATATACACTATACACACTGTATACACCCTATACACACAATGTACACACACTATACACATTATACACACTGTACATACACTATACACTATATACACTGTACATACACTACACACACTCTACACACACTATACACCCTATACACACAATGTACACACACTATACACATTATACACACTGTACATACACTATACACTATATACACTGTACATACACTACACACACTCTACACACACTATACACCCTATACACACAATGTACACACACACTATACACATTATACACACTGTACATACACTATACACTATATACACCGTACACACACTACACACACTCTACACACACTATACACACAGTATATACCCTATACACACAATGTACACACACACTATACACATTATACACACTGTATACACCCTATACACACAATGTACACACACTATACACATTATACACAATGTACATACACTATACACTATATACACTGTACACACACTACACACACTGTATACACCCTATACACACAATGTACACACACTATACACATTATACACACTGTACATACACTATACACTATATACACTGTACACACACTACACACACTCTAAACACACTGTATACACCCTATACACACAATGTACACACACTATACACATTATACACACTGTACATACACTATATACACCGTACACACACTACACACACTGTACACATTATACACACAATGTACACACACTATACATACACTGTAAACACTGTACTGTACCTACACTACACACACTATATACTACACACACTGTACACACACTGTACACACACTATACACTCTGTACACACACTATACACTATATACACTGTACACACACTACACACTGTACACAGTATATACACGCTGTTAGAACACTTTATGCAGTATATGCATGTTGTATGCACACTATACACAAAATGTACACACCACACACCCACAGACACACTGTACACACACTACACACACTGTAAACACTATACACCTAATAAACATGTTATACACACCTATAAAAACTAAATAAAACAAAAGTCAATTTGACTTTGTTTGTATCAGTAGAGTTTTTCCCTACAGGTTTATCACTGAGAGTGTGTATAGCACAGATATACAGGTAAATGCGAAATATGGGGCGCCATTAGTTTTGTCCAGATTGCACAGCTGGTCATAGCCGTCTAAATTTCTGAATTAGTTTTGGAGTCGCTTTCTTTCGAGTCATTAACATAAAATAAATATCTGAGCGGAGTGTGTGTGTGTGTGTGTGTGTGTGTGTGTGTGAGAGAGATGAGCAGCGCAGTAACTCTTCAGTCGAGGTTCACAAGGTTTAATACGGAGTTTAACACAAACTCAGGAGCTGAACTTTTTTACATTTTTTTATTTTAAGGAATAACCGGATGTTCATGAGCGTAATGTTTCTTGCGTAACGAGCTGTTGATGAATAAACGTCTTCGTATCCACGGTGATAAACGAGGCCTGACACTGCACGCGGGATTCTGCTCGGACACCAGGTTCTGTTAGCGCCGCATTCGGACGCATTAACGAAGAGCCGCTTGTGTGTGTGGTCTGATCGAGTGCAGCTGTGGTGAGAGTGTGAAGGAAGAACTGTTACAAAAACAAAAGAGAAAAATAATGTTAAGTGCTAATTTTATATATATATATATATAATAACGAGGAACTAAACATCAAAAAGACAATGATTTGGCTTCTTGACTTTCTTGACTTGCTGCTGAGGATCTGATCACGGATGTTTGAGAGAACGGGAAGCAAGACAGGGGGTCTCCACACACACACACACACACACACACACACGCAGTAACCCCTGTGCGCTGAGCCGTTATTGAAGCGCACCCTTCTGATTTCTGTTCCTCGGTAACGGGCTGCGCAGAACAAAGGAAATGACAGGCAATAAATGCAAACATCCATAATAAGGACCTGCGCTGCCTTTTCTCTCCCAGAAAACAGAGCGGGGGAATGCGCCTCTTCACTTTTTTCCATCCGTATCTAGTTGGAAATTGGAGCGCGCTGCAGGAAGGACAGACCCTCCATCATGTTTAATAGATGGGAACAGACGATGCGGCTTTAGAGCTTCCTTTGGCTGAGCTCAAACATAAAGCAATGCAGATGTGGAGCGAAAGAGGAGGGAGGGGGAAAAAAACGAGAGAAAGAAATACGAGCGAGTTATCTGTATTATTTCCCTCTGTGGCTCTGGGTTTAAAGCTCCGGAGTGCAGCTCGTGAGTAGAAATGTGTGTGTTGTTGGACCTCTGGCGACATGTCGGCGTGTTTTGAACTGCGAACCTCGTACTGATCGGAGAACCGGTTCTAAATTCAAACACATTTTCTAAAAAGTGGCTCCTGCCACCATCCTGCCCTTTTCGTACAGCAATGACTTTATTCGCTATCGTACATTTATACTTACACTAAATGTTCTGCGGCATCCTTGAGAGAACATCGCTCTTATTTTACTGCATTAGAGCAGCGATAAACACCGATTGAGTCTCTGTGACACTGGAGACTCCTTCCATACTGAAACCTTCACCAGCTTGTATGTGACATAATGGAAACGATAACGTTTCAGAGTGAGCGCGGCACTATAAACCTGTCGGAGCTGCTGTTATGGAGAACGACTTCTGCTTGCTATCTTCAAAGTGATGACACATAGTAACACATAACATAGTACATTTAATTTGGAATGTTTCTCTTTCGTTTTACCGTGCATTTCTTTATCAAGTCAGTTCTTTTGCTTTAAAACTGCGAGCGTATTGACGGACTTTAACCGCTAAACCGTCAACGGCGCTTTTGTGTGTTATTAATCTATTTTCTGTATACATCTACAGCGCTGACTGCTCGGTGAACGATCTGTTCAAGCGCCACGCCGAGAAAAGCACTTCACAGCCATTAGGTTCTCATCGGCCCAGAAATGGTTTCTAAACAGCTTAATAAACTCCGCCGCTCGCTCTTGAGGCCCGAGCAGCGTTCCATCCGGCGTTAATGTCGAGCCGAAAAAACATTTCAAAGCGACCGGCGGCTTTGTTTGTCGGACCGGTCATACATCAGGGCCCGGGGAATGTTTACCCTGCCACTGAAACTCAAACAGAATGTGTTAAACACTTAGTGACCACCCACGCGCTCAGTGCCTCACGCCGCTTCTGCCTTTAGCCACGCAATTAACGCGCGAGCCGGGGCTTTTAAGACTTTAAACAAGGTTGCGAAAGAAAATAATGATGACATCGAGTGCAGCTTGAGAGGTTTCAGGCTTCGGGGTAGCCGGCTCTGCGTCGCTAATCATTCATCATTTAGCCAGAAGAGAGGCAGAAGGAGCAGCTGTGGAGGCAAACACACGGCTATCAGCACATCTTTGATCCTTCAGAGGCTGCTTTTTCTTTCTTTCTTTCTTTCTTTTTTTTTCCTCGAGCACCGTTGTCCCTGACCTCACCCTGCCCAAAGAGTAATGAGCAAAAGAAATCAAACATCGCCAAAGAACAGCGTTTCCCAGCGCACCAGGCGGCTCGAGGGACTCCGCGCACTGCTGGAGAAGCGATCAGCTCCGTGGACAAAGTTATTAATAATGACATTAATAATTGCGCAGACCTGGTACAAGCATTACACCGACAGGGAGAGGGGGGGTAATGGAAATCCCGGATTTTGAGAAATAGAGGTTGCGACTTCGCCAAAAAGTGGTGTGTGGTACACTGAAAAGGACACGCGTTCAGGTTCTAAGGTTTCCTCCAAGAGAAAGTGGAACCTGCCCAAGCTGCAGTGGCACCGCCGGTAATAACGCAGCATCCTTTTTTTCGGAAATGAGTCTACCATACTGCCAGTCCGCCGCTCGCCATACACAGGTACCGGTAATGATGTGGTGAAGTGGCCGCAACTTTAAGGTTAGACCACTTCGAGTGGACGAGACAGAAAGTCGGGTAAGGTTCTGCTCGGAGAACCTCAGGGGTCTTCAGGTGAAACCTGGGAGTTGTAAATGTTACAGCAGCTTTCTTGTGGGTCAAGTCCCCAGGGGTGTGATGAGGTGTCGTGCTCAGGGTGACAGCGGCACGACGATCATGACGTTAATCATGACCTCAACCAGAGTTCTGAATCGGGCCGCTCAGGAGGAACGTATTGATTAGTTTTCTATGGTGGCAGCTCTGACTGTGGTGTGGCTGCAAATCATAGGTTTGTATTAACTTCTTCTGCAAGCACATTCTGCAAGTTTTAAACTCAGAGGTAAAACTTTAGGGCTAAATCAAGCTAAAATGATAAACACTGAAACTGTGCGCAGTTATCACCAAACCTGCTGTGAGGTCTCGGGGAAAAATTTGTCAAACTCGGCAGAAAGGGTTTTTAAAAGCTCGTTTGCGTAACAAGGAAATTAAGCATGTTTCATTTATTAAAACAGCACTGGACATTAAGGGGGGAAAAATCACCCTAAATATGAAATAAATAATAATTTCTCGAGCGTAACCGGTTAAAGCCGGAGTGTTAATCAGGAAAATGTGCCGGATTAACTCTCGTAGCTTCACGTGTGAAACATGGACCCGAACATCGCTCTTGTTTTTTTTCTGCTTCCAGTAAACTCCGCTCTACTGAATAAAGATAAAGCCGAGGCCAAAGAGTCCAACGCTTTCACATGAATCAGATCCAGCAGAAGAAAATTCAAATCAAAGCCCAACCCTATTCAGCCCTGGTTCATCTCAGGCAAGAGAACAACATGAGGATCTGATCCAGCGTCTCTGCTGGGGATTTCGCTCGTCCATCTCCGTTCACTCAGAGTTGCTAATCTGTCTCCGGGGAGCCATAGATGAGCAGAGGAGGGAAGCGGAGCAGCACCAACCAAAATAAACACACGCCGTGACAGGGAACGGGTTAGCCGTAGCATCGCACGGACAGAGAGCTCGCAGGAAAAAGCAGGGGAAAAAAAAAACAGGCGTCCTTTTTCAGGACCTGTGTCGCTGCGCGGGCTAATGAAGTCGTTGTTAGCGCTGAGGGAGCTAGCGGAGACGGCGTTTCCCACACCGCTTAGCAAACTATCGGTTTGACCTTCGCTTCCTCCTGAGTTTTTTGATTCATCGTTAGGAGCTTCCTCGAGCCGTTCGGAGTCTTAAGTGCTTTTCCGGATGCAGACCGCTAAAGACATTTTCGTTCTTACAGAAAAAAGGGACAATTATTCTCCGTGTTATGACATGGGACGGGTGAAGGAGCGGGTTTAACGGCGGCAACTCGGTTTAAACCGCAGGAGTTATGAAGTCACACAGGAACGCAGGACAGGAACATACGTCCGGTTTATCAGGAATGAATAAACCGCCGGCTCTGTGTGAAGAATCCTGGACTCTGATTGGTCGTTCTGAAGGTGCCATTGTAATGAAAAATACTGTATATATGTATAAAATAATAAAAACTCAAACCACTGTCGAGTTGCTGTACTGAAACACACGTGTGATTAAACGACTGCATAAGCCGCAGCTGATTTAACTTCCAAACGTCAGGAATGGGCGGGGCCTAAGTGGGCAGAGTGATACGAAAAGACACTGAGGAAAAATCCAAGATGGCCGCCGTCATGCATTCGCGAGCTTTGTCCTGAGTCACACTTATTTTGTAAAAGCTTGTGCACGCTCACGTTTTTAATAGTGTAGGGGAACAAAAACTCATGATGGATTCGGTCCAGAAATTTACACGCCCGTCCTTTCTGAATACGATTGTGATGTAGTCGTTGTCTAACCGCATGTACACGAACTACCTTCATCTTCTTTCACGTCCTGTGAAACAGCTTCTGGATTCTATCGGTTGTAATATTCAGTCCCTCCACCCACCTTTAACACTTTGCACATTCTTTCTAAAACATCTGTTGTAACTCAGATATATTACTTCTCTCTCTCTCTCTCTCTCTCTCACACACACACACACACACACATGCACACATGCTGCCTTATCCAGATTAGATCTGAAGGCCCAAAAAGCCTTTGTTGTGTTGGTTTTTCCCTCACGTGGATTTTTGTCTTGTTTTGACGTGCTTTTTGTATTTTCTGGACGAACTGCAACCTGAGATACGTTTAAAAATAAACTCAATGTGTGTTTTTTTTCATTCAAAAACTATGGGGATGGGGGGTGCAAACCTTTGCCCTCAGCTACCTTTTTGATCGAATCTGCTTCTTTTGGTCTGACGTTTTCTGGTTCCTCTCAGTCACGGCTGAGCGGTCACTCAGCCGAATGGACGAGGGAGGAGAACATCGCGAAGAACGTTGCATGTCCGTGCGCTTCGTGTCACATCGTCTTTATTAAGTTCTCTGGCTTCGTCTGAAACACTCCTGTCTTTACAGGCCTGCTATTTTTAATCGTTCCTGTTGCACATTAGCTGGCTCGCATGCACTGTATCGTGACCTTAAGTCGCATCTGGCTTTCTGGCCTTCGCCAGAGCGGTTCGGGTTTTTATGGACCCCTCCCGGCGTGCAGTTGTACAGATGAGGTACGCCGCTCGGAGAGTAACCACCTATAATGTTTCCCTGGAGTGCACTCTTTTAAAACACACTCGCATAAACCTGAGAGCAGCTCATGATCCGTGCGTCCCCACATTTCTCTCCACGAGCGCTGAGGGAGGATCCTCGCCGATGATTTGGGTGTTTCTGCGTTTTTCTTGGCTCTGCCGCCGCTGCGTTTACGCCGCCCGGACGACTCGCGAGTGTGCGAAAGGCTCCGTGCGAGAAACGGAGAGATTCGCAGGTTATGGGAAATGATGCATGGGTCATTAGGACCGACTCCAGGCTCCGTCCCTCCCTGCTGATGCATTACGGAGTGATTAGTGAGAGAATCCGTCTTTTGTACGGACAATCCGATAAAACCGGTTCATCACGCGCGGCCGCATGGTTGATGTCCGTTCAGCAGTCGGGGGATCACGCAGGAATTAGGAGGAATTACTGAATTAGGCGACATGAAGCATGAGCAGCCAAGAAGGGTCGCTCTCACAGTTAAAGCTTGAGTGGATTTATGGAAACAAAACATGCAGGAATTTTATAGCCTTTACCTCAAAATCACTTCTAGCACACAGACAAATTCCGCTGCGTTTCTGACGCTCACGGAGTGAGAATTACACCGAAGCTGTGAGTGAAGGCAAGTGGAGCTAACAGTCTGGAGCTTACAGACGCCTGTAGCTAACAGTCTGGAGCTAACCGACGTCTGGAGCTAACAGTCTGGAGCTAACCGACGTCTGAGCTAACCGATGTCTGGAGCTAACCGACGTCTGGAGCTAACCGACATCTGGAGCTTACCGACGTCTGGAGCTAACCGACGTCTGGAGCTAACCGACGTCTGGAGCTAACCGACGTCTGGAGCTAACCGACGTCTGGAGCTTACCGACGTCTGGAGCTTACCGACGTCTGGAGCTAACCGATGTCTGGAGCTAACCGACGTCTGGAGCTAACCGACGTCTGGAGCTAACCGACGTCTGGAGCTTACCGATGTCTGGAGCTACAGTAACCGATGTCTGGAGCTAACCTGTCACCATGAAGTCTCACTGGCGTTTAACCAAACAAGAGGAGGAACGATTGGAAAGAAGGAAGGATAGCTAGAAAGCTGGATAGAAGGAAGAAGGAATAGATGAAACAGAAATAAATAGTAGATGGACTAAAGCAACAAATAACAAAGCAAAGAAAGAATGTGAAATATATGGATGGAAGGAAGGAAGGATAGCTGAATAACAGGAAAGGCAGAAAGTTAAGCTGGAATAAATGGAGGAGGAAACATAAGAGGATTGAATGAAGGAAAGAAGAAATGTAATTGACTATATGAAAAGAGAAAGAAAAGAAAATAGATAATTAACTGAAAAACTGAACTTGAAGGAATAGATAAATGTAAGAGAAAGAGAGAAAGGATGAACAGGCACAAAGCAACGAAGGCATTAAATATAAGAAAGAGAGAAAGGAAGAAAGAATAGATGAATATCCGGAAAGCTGAAGGGAAGAAAGATAGAAATTAAAGAATGGATGGATTGAATAAAGGAATTAAAGAAATGGAATAAGAAAGAAAGAAAGAAAGAATAGATCAATAATTGGGATGCTGTGTAGGGAGTAATGGATGAGAGGGAGAAAGCACTGATGGATGGATGGAAAAAGGAAGGAATGAAAGAAGGGAGAGGGGGGGGAAATTGAGTAAGGAGAAAAAGAAAAGGTGGATGACAGCAAGATAGATAAATAGAAAAAAAAGAAAAAGGAAGACAGATGAAAGAAATAAATGATGGATGGATTGATTTATAGAAGGTTGTATGCAACAAAAGATGGGTATAAAAGGTATATATACATATAAAAGAAAGAAGAAAAATGAAAGATGGTTGGAGCACAGAACAGATACAAGGAAGAAAGAAACATAGGATGGATGTGTAACGGATGGATGGAGTAGAGAAGATGGATGGATGGTTTCAGTTGAACAGAGGTTTATTATTAAAATCACCGTGCTGCAGTAAAATCGTGCGAGAGCTGTTGTGTGAATGAACTCGTACACATCATCATTAAATAACAAACAGAACGGAGCAGTACGGTGACGAGGCTGATGTTCCTCTCTCTCTCTCTCTCTCTCTCTCTCTCTGCCAGGAGTGGGAGAATGACAGCGTCTGGTTTTTCTCTCTGCGATATCTGGCCGTTTCACGCTTTCTAAAGCTGAGACGCAGCCAAACCTCCGTGTCCTCGGTTTCCTCTTCCACTCGCAGCGATACACAGATGTGAGCTTCAACAAAACAGGTAAAGCCCAGGAGAGACGGTGCTGCGCTGCACACACACGCCTGAACATACGGGAAGCTAAACAGATCACAGGATCATAGGTCACGCTAGCTAGCTCCACCCCTCATCCCGCCCTCAACTATTCATCCGCACGCCGAAACGCGCAAGCAACGTCACGCTCCAAACTTTACATCAACGTCCATTCCAGAAACAGTAACTTTTACAAACTGGAGCCGCAAAGTGCAACTTGGAGACGTGTTTTGTTAGGAAACTTTACAGAACAATTGAGTAAACTTTACCTTTACAAACTTACCTTTACAAAAAATCTTGGGTTATTAAACACTTCACCTTGAACTTGGCAAAACAAATGACCTATTGCTAACTTTACACTGTAAACAAACATGCTAACTTGCTAAACTGTAACTTCACACTTTTAAATTTTGAAAGCAAAATGTCTGAGTAACTGTTACCTTTAAACATTACAAGAATGAACTTTACACCATGAACTTTACAAAGATCTTGAATTGTAAACTTCAACTTTGTATTAAGAAGGTGAATTATTGCTATAGTAATTGTAAACTTGACAGGATCAACTCAAAACATATTTGTAAATTTAAAACTTGTTACTTTACAGAATTACTACACTTAGTAAACTTTAGCTTTACACCATGAACTTTTATGACTTTTACAAATATCCTGAATTAGTAAACTTTTCTTTTATGCTAGGCACTTAATAAACCTTCCCAACAAAATGGGAATTTTGTTGTAAAATTTTATTTTACACCGTGAACTGTACAGTCTTTACACTCTATTAATAAACTTTCACACTGATGTGCTAAACGTCACTCGTGCTGCTAGTTAACTCAGCACGTTAGATTAGTAAAGTTGATAACTTCAATAATAAATGTGTAAAATCAGTAAACATTGACTTTGGAAGGATTCTGAGCCCTTAAATTAGTCTGTGTGTGTGTGTGTGTGTGTGTGTGTGTGTGTGTGTAGTATACACACTGACATGGATATTAATGTTTTAGTTTAGACAATTAAGTACTATGATGTACTGAATAATGACCACCCTGAGATATGAGTGCACACACANNNCACACACACACACACACACACACACACACACACACACACACACACACAGAAAAAAAAGAGAACAGTGTGTGTGTGTGTGTGTGTGTGTGAGTGTACAGTGGCTGTAAGGAGGAATTCACTGTCATAACACTGTGACTCTGACATTAAACGGCCGGATGCACCTTAAGTGTCCTCCATAAACTAGTGTGTGTGTGTGTGTGTGTGTAGGTGTGTGTGTGTAGGTGTGTGTGTGTAAGTGTGTGTGTGTATGTGTGTGTGTGTGTCGATCTCTGTCTGCGGTGTGTCTAGGTCAGGGTTTATTTAAGTCGTGTGTCCTTTTCACCTCGACTGCTTCCATTCACTCACATCTTAGAGTTTTATGTAGGTTTTATTCCCTCTCGCTCTCTTTATCCCTTTTTTAATGATCCATGGAACCGGCCTCTGTACCTGTCAGTCACAGTGATGGGGGCGTGGCATCTGTGCCTGTCAGTCATAGTGATGGGGGCGTGGTATCTGTACCTGTCAGTCATAGTGAAGGGGTGTAACCTATGTACCTGTCAGTCACAGTGGAGGGGGCGTGGCCTTTGCACCTGTCAGTCACAGTGAAGGAGGCGTGCCTTTTGCACCTGTCAGTCACAGTGAAGGAGGCGTGGCCTTTGCACTTGTCAGTCACAGTGAAGGAGGCATGGCCTTTGCACCTGTCAGTCACAGTGAAGGAGGCGTGGCCTTTGCACCTGTCAGTCACAGTGAAGGAGGCATGGCCTTTGCACCTGTCAGTCACAGTGAAGGAGGTGTGGCCTTTGCACCTGTCAGTCACAGTGAAGGAGGAGATATGTATATACCTCAGTCATGGCGTCTGACAAAATGAAATCATCTCTAGATTTTAGGCCTTTAATTCACTGTCCTTGACACACACACACACACACACACACACAGGAACACGCACACACACACACACACACAAGGTAGAACACACACAGTGTGTAAGACACCAGGAGGTTGGAGATGAACTCATCCTCTCCACGCTGCGAGTGACTTTATTGTTCTGGATAATATTGACTCAACTTTGAGCTCCATCACGTCGACCTTTAATGGTGTTTATGCAGAACAAAGCGAGATGGGGTGATTTCTGACCGAGAGAGTGTGTGTGTGTGTGTGTGTGTGTGTGTGTGAGGTCCGGTGTCTTTCAGAAACAACAAACACACTCGAACACAGGAGAAACGATTCCCAGAACCGACTCTGGAGCTGCAGGTGTAGACGTTGTGCTGACGTTGTTCTCCCCGTACGTAACGCTCCCTCCAGCTCGTGGTCCCGCGCAGGTCCGGTCCAGACGTAGAGTGAGACGGATTCACACCGTGACAGCCGTCTGACCCGAACCTAAACCCGAGCGCATTAATTAGGGGATGTTTAGTGCAAACAAGTGAGAAGGATAGAAGTGTGTATTCACTGATGAATGCTTTATTGATCTATTAAGTGCTCAGTGTTGGTGCATGAGTGTGAACCCGCACACACACACACACACACAAACACACACACACACAAACGTGCACACACACAGCTCAGGGTTTCTCAGGACAGAGGTGAGCAGCAGAGCTCAGCTTCGATCTGTGATCGTCTTCCTAAAGCAGGCTTCCCGCAGTGAGACGTGTGTGTACTCGTTTATCAAAATAGAAATATATTTTCAGAACATTTTTTTCCTTCATACCTCTCGGTCTCGCCAACAGAAACCTGGCGGCGTTCACACCGGCGCGACGCGTTACTGAACTGGACCTGCGACAGGGAATTCCTTTCACCTGAAACATCAACACAATACGACTTCTGTTTGACACAACAATGGTGTGTGTGTGTGTGTGTGTGTGTGTGTGTGTGCAGTTGCCGCTGGGCAAAAAGCTTCAGCCAGATACTCGCTGCTCAGAGACGCGCATGCAAATAAGAAATCAGGGGAATTTATGGATCTGAATCGTTAAGAAATGATTAACTGTCAAAATGTGTGTGTGTGTGTGTGTTTATGTTTGCTGTATTCTACAGTTTCATTATGGTCGATGTGCACACACACACACACACACACACACTAGAATCAACCTGCTGCTCATTCTTCAAAA
>JAQMYL010000038.1:34542958-34555774 GCA_030014365.1 Clarias pachynema
CAGAGTACATCTTGGTATTTTAAAGTCAGCACTCCTGATCTGCAGTGGGGCCTTGCTGGCTCAGTTGTAGCTCCCGGGTTCGATTCCCATCCAACACCCAAACCCCAGCCACTGGTGCAGTGCCGTTCCCAGACCCGGATCAACTGGGAGGGTTGCGTCAGGAAGGGCATCCGGGGTAAAACCTGTGCCAAGAGGTTCAGATGGTCCGCTGTCCATCGACAGGAGCAACAACTCCTGATCTGTGATCTCCTGATGTGTGGTGTTTGAGACAAAAGCAAGATTGTAGCTAGGCCTCAATTTCAAAAGGTGTTTTCCAAGCACACACACACACACACACACACACACACACACACACACACACAATCTGACGTTGTCTTCTATTTGGCAGGAAGGGCATATGCATCATCTGGAACATGACAGATGAAAACATTCCCCGTGGCAGATCCTCCCTCCGTCTCCGTCGTTCGTTATTAAACTCGTAAATTTGGACGCTGACGACCTGGACGGGTCGCTGTGACACGGGGCGACCTCGGGCCTCTCTCGCTGCAGGTGACTGGGGCTCAGCGACGATGAAACCTGCTCTGTGTTGCGATGCGAACACACACACACACACACACACACACAAACGCACACAGCCGCGGCGTCACCTTAATCCTGCTTTATTACTGTAAACACTCGCGCGTCACATCCATCAGTCACGTCTCACACAGCTCTATTCATAACTCACTCTGTTCTGTCACTCGCTCAGCCTTTATCTCTCCTTCTTTATCTGTCTTTCTTTCTTCCTAAGTCCACACACACATACACACACACACATACACACACACACACACCAAATGAGAACCATCATACTCGTCTGACTTGAGAAAAACACCAAACGCCTCTGACTCACAGTGAAGGCGTCCGCTGCGTGCTGCAATAAAGACTTACTCGAGCTCACTTCATCTAATTTATCTTTTTTATTATAGAGAGACTGAGGTAAAGAAACTTTTAGATGTTGGACGCAACGGACAAAAACGTCAGTCAGGGGCCTAAAAAGTCCACAGCAGACGTGTCGTAAACTCAACAATCCTGTTCGCTTGAAATCTACACTGCAGCTTTTATTATCATTTCTGATAATATGCATTTATTTATTTATTATAAATCACAGCTCAATTATTAAGGAACTGACAACCAGCTAACTGCTCATTCATTTACATTAAAAAAAAAAAAATTTATATTAATAAACCATCACTCTTCAACATTGTGGTTAAATTATATTATTGTTTTTAAGCCCTTCAGTGTTTTCCTCTAATTTCCCTCTTAGTGTACTGGTTAGTATAAATGTTAGCGCTAGGTGGCTAAATGTGTCGAGTAACCGCAGTCGAAAACCTATTTTATATTATGGTTTTCTTTTTTGTTTTACAATACATTTACAATTTTTACACTGTTATAAATCATTCGTATTTATTACAATTTTACAATATATATTTTTTAAATATACAGTATAATACTTTTACACTTTATTTACGGTATGGACACTTTTACAAAACCTTAACACACCTTACATTTTTACAGTGCAGTTCTTTGTTTAACCTTTATAATACATTTACAATCTTTACACACCTACAGTACATGTGTACAGTCCTTACACTCTTGCAATATGTTTGCATTGTTTTTGTATAAATGTTGACAATACCTTTACATTTCCCCACATTTACAAAATATAAAAATCAAACATTAAATTCTTCACACTTTTATAATATGGTTATATTTTGTAAGCTTCACAGACTTTACACATTTACAGAATGTTTACAATTTTTATAAAAATGTTTGATTTTTAAAAAAAATTTTTTTTACACTTTTTAGGTTTACTACATTTAGATTCTTTCCAATTTTACAAAACAATTTATTTTATAATGCATGTAATTTCTTTACACACTTACAGTCTTTGTTTACAGTCTACATTTTTTACATTCTTTACACTCTTGTGATACATTTATTTCATTTATATTTTCGAATATGTGTACATTTTTTACATGCTTCATTTACTTTGTATTTATTACATTTTTACAATATAGTTTATACACATTTACAAAGCCTTTGCTTTTTACACTTTACAATACATTCACACACTTGACATTTTGAAAGTATATTTTTACACTTTTATTATACATTAAACATATATTTTTTTAAAAATACATTCTTCTACATGTATAGTCTTTACACTTTTACAACACACATGGTTGTGTTTTTTCTATACCTCTTCCTTTTTACACTTCTTGTTGTTTCACTTGTTGAAATTGTTATTAACATTTTATTAAATGTTTACATTAACATTCTTTACACTTTTATAATACATACATATTTCTTAAGCTTTATATTCTTTACATGTTTACAATATGTTTGCATTGTTTTTGTAAGCAGCTTTAAAATACTTTTAGAATATATTTGGATTTTTTTACACTTTTACAACACATCTCTTTATATCTTTATATGTTTATAACATTTTTATTTGTTACACATTTACATTCTTTTACTTTACATTCATGTTTTACAATGAAGTTTTTTCTTTATAATTTTTTTTACAATTAAAATTTTCCACATATTTACATTATATTTACTTTACTATTACTTTACCATTTTTTTAATTTACAAATTTACAGTATACTTAGTTTCTTCACATATTTACATTTTTTTTTCCTTTTTACACTTTTACACGTTTCCAGTTAGGTTTTGTGTCAGTAGTGAACCTCTTACACTCAGTTCTTTTTCTTCCTTCTCACACACTTCTCTCTTTACATTCTTTGTCTCTTGCTTGTTTTCTTTACTTTTTCAAATTTGTGTTTTTTCACTAATTTTTTAATTTCCACTATTCTTTTTTCCCCACCTCTATTCCAGAGAACAGTTTCATGACTCTCCTTCCTTGTTTTTTTCTCCACAAAGGTCAAAGGTCATCTGAATCCAGAGTGTTTTGCATTCTTTCTGAGGCTCTATAAACTCAAAGATAAAAGGATTGGGGACAGTACTGAGACACACACACAAACACACACACACACATTCAGCTGTGACCTCAGCGAGATGGCAGCCGCTCCTCTCCCTCCGCTAACTCGGTCGCTGCATGCCGCAGGAGGACAGACGCTAGCGGGAAAAGCATCACAGCTGCTGTTTGCTCATGAAGCACAGGCTCCTCGTGAGATTAACTTGACACAATCGCTTATGCTAGCTCTACAGCTAAACTAGCAGAGATTCGTCTTATCCTCTATTAAAATTTTACTCTGAAAAAGCATCGCATTCAGTTTTACCGTTTAAAACAGGACTATAAAGTTAGCTAACAGTTAGCAAAACACTTTCCATGATGTTCTTTTATCGTTGTACAGTATCAAAAAGTTTTATCCCAAATCAAAACCTGCTCGATATGCTAGCCAGATCTTAGTCATGCTAGCATAAATCATACAGGTCAAAGGGTTGTTTATTTTTATGCAAAATATGTAAATGGTTAGCTCAATGTTAACTGAAAACTAGCAAATGTTTTGTAATGCTAGCACTAGTGTCATTTTGGTGTTCCTAGCAAGTGGTTTTTACCAGAGATTTATATTCTTTACACATTTACATGTTTACACTACATTACGTTCACAATACATTTAGAATCGTGTTAATTGCGTACATTATGCGCTTTGTTAGCAAAACTCTTGTCATGCTGATCATCTCACATGTTTGCGTTATCGCATCTCTGTACATTAAATAAAAAGCAGCTCCATTTTCCCTCACGCTGAACCTCCAGCTTTAAAACTTTGAACCGTTTTATCCGAACGCCGTTAGCGTTACCTGGCTCGCTTTGTCGCCTCCTTCCATCTCAGCCTTTATTGCATTCCTGTGCTGTGACGGCTAGCGCATAAAACCCCTTCCTGTACCGCGCTCCTTGGCAGGTGAATGTTTTCAGAAGCAATTAATCGCAGCTCCGTCAAACACGCAGGATCTTTGTTATATATTTGTTGCCATGGCTAGCTATCAAGCTAAATACAGACCTCTGCGTTTTCCTAATTAGCGTCTCATGTCCCTTTTGGATTCCTGGTGTTCTTATCTGCGCCGTCTAATCGCTATGAACACACTCCACCACTGCCGAGTGCGCTAAAGTAGACTTTGGCTCGAGGGGATGATGGGGAAGCTGGCCAAATATTTCCCCTGTTTAAAGAAAAAAAAAAGAAACGCTGGGAAAATGTCTGCCGCTAATGTGATGCGGGTCAGGATTTTTAGCTGGACTCCTTCTCTCTTTCTCTCTCCCTCTCTCATTCTCTTTCTCATAGAACAAGTGCGGTTTTTCCAGATGTACCGGTGTGTTGTATTTGAAACAGATCTGTTGTTTAACCTTGCGACGAGGCCGCTCGACCCCTTTAGCTAGTCGCCGATATCCATCTCCCGCTCCCCGCTGCGATAACTTGATTTTTTTTTTTTCTAGGGAAAAAATAATCGCAAATTAGCGAGGAGGAAGTGATTCATTTCGGGAGTAAGATAGTCGGGAGAAGTGGTGTTTTTAAAAGCTGATCTCAGGCTGCTTATCTGTCTGAAATGGGCTTTTAGCCGTATCAGGTTAGGGCTCGACGGGTCGCGGACCAGGACGAGGCGGGACGTCCCACCAAAACAAACACACCGGGGTAACTCCTGCTTCTCTGGCCGCGTGCAAAGCCGAACGAATTACCGAGTAACTTTAGACTGGCAGGCAGGTTCGTAAAAGATAAACATTTCAAAGTGAACACAGATGTGAGTGCCATCAAACATCCGAGTGCCTCCACTGCCCCCCGCCCCCTTAACGGCTGCCAGCGTAAACGCATGAGCTTAAACAGGAATCCCAGTTTAATCCCAGTTTACAAAACCGATACGCAAATATCGCCTTTAATCAAGTTTTGTTTCCTTAATCACTTAATCCTAGCTACTAAAGCTACATTTAATTGTCTTCGTTCTTTATCTTGCACTTTTTTCCGTCTTCAAGTCTTCGCTTTCCATCATAAACACTTTGAAGTGAAAACAGGCCGAGTCGCGACCTCTGACCCCGTTTACACCCGGTCGCTCCATGCCTCTTGTATCTCATTGGCTGATCTGATTTCAAAAAGGGGCACCTACTGTATGTATATGGAATATGACTACGCTTTGAATATGCAAATGAGCTCATTACATCAGAACAACTTGAGCTGCTAAGGCGTCTTCCTTGTAAACGTAGGCTTGTTTTTTAATTTTGTAAAATCTTTTTACACTCGTGTTTTAAATGTGTTCCAGCTTAACGAGACTCAAATACAACTGCATTTAAATAAGCAAATTTCGTTAATATTTATCTTTTTTTAAGTTATTTTAGTAAAAAGAATAAACTTTTGTAAAGACATTTATGATGTTGATGTTTTGTAGAGAACGTGTGTTATCTCCCGATAAGGATTTCATGTGTTAAATGCTTCTTCTGGGAAATACCGTACATGTAAATCTGCTTATAAGGTAAGTGTACATATTCTATATATATATATATATATATATATTTAAAATGTGGCATAAATGCATATTGGAAAGTTTCAGGATCTCTCACAATATGCAAATGAGCTCCTCAGGAAATTAGTAAATGTTTATGCCAAGTCACACGTGTGAGATCTTGGACAAACAGATTCTTATACACTGGTTCATGAAACACGCTCCACTGCACCTCGCGCCTTGTTCCTGCTTGTTTCGTGTGTAACAGGATTACACTCACGTAAGGATTATTTATGTAATAATTAGACACGTATGAAAGATTTAAACCTGATTAAATCAGTCCACTTCAGGAGGTCAGGACCCCGGCTGCTGCTCTCCGTGCGCAGGAACGTGAAGTGTTTTACCTGGAAAGGTGTAATGTGTCCAGTCTGAAGGTGAAGAAGATCCGTCAGCGGGCGTTGATTCCATGTGCGGTTGTTTGCCTGAGGAAGATGTTCACGATTCTATAACCATAAGGTGTTTGTGGGTCGAGAGCGAATCTGAGGAGTCCAAGCACCGAACTCGACTATGCTCGAGTAAGGTGTCGTGTCTGATTCCTAGCCGAGTTTCATGTCATTTCCAGCAGATGTGTGGTGTTGACGGTTTCCTCAGCAGAGCCGATCAGAACCCTGACGTAGGGAGTGAAGGCGCAATAAGCAAAAGTTCGATTGATTAAACAGGACTTGTTTGAAAGTTGTGGGTTTTGCTGTTTATACCGCAACTGTTTTCTGGCAGGAGTGTATAAATAGAAAAGTGCTGCTTTATAATCCAGACGAAATTAAAAACACAGAACCCACTCCAGGTGACGGAATACGAGTGGAGATGTCCTACTGAAGGTGTAAGACGTGTCCATCTTTCATGGGTAAATCTGATCAGCTGTGAGAGCGGTGAGTAACTCGACATCTCTGTGGTCTGACGCAGAACTCGAGGTTCTCCCAGGCCCTGCACACCCCCAGTCCTCCCCCCCTCCCCCCCTTTTCACCGCTGTCTATTTCAGGAAGCGGTGTTGCGGTTAACGTTCCCCTTGTCCTTAGCGTTTTTTCCTTCTCCACACTACACATGTAATCAGCTCGCCGTCCAAACCACACACGCTCGCCCACAATGTCAGAGAATCGCCGCTGTACTGCTGCAAGCGGCATTAACCAATCGCATGCTGAGGAAGGGGTGAGGCGCGGGCCACGGCTCGGCCACATTAATCACCGCCGACAGCGGGGACACATGCCTGGCGTTCTTGCCTTCGATTAGCGGCCCTGAGCGCTGATATTAGCGCTGAGAGAAAACAATATTTTCCTGAGCAGCCTTCTGCCTCAGGCCCACGTTATTTTTGGAGTGTGTGTGTGTGTGTGTGTGTGTGAAAGAGAGATATAGCATCCATTTTTGTGGCAGGATTTATCCCCAATGTTTTAACTTTCTGTAGGAATTTTATTTTTACAGCACTTTGAGCCTAATCTCTAAACCCTAGCTCTAACCTCACCCTAATCTCTAAACCCTAGTTTTAACTTCATCCCTAACTCTAACCCAAGTCAAGTAGTCAAGAAAGCTTTTATTGTCATTTCAACCATATACAGTTCAGTACACGATGAAATGAAATAACGTTCCTCCAGGACCAAGGTGCTACATACGACATAAATTTACAACATAAATTAACAAAAAACTAACTAGCTAACTAACTTCTTCTTCGTCTTTCGGCTGTTCCCTTTCAGGGGTCGCCACAGCGAATCATCTGCCTCCATCTAACTCTATCCTCTGCATCCTCTTCTCTCACACCAACTAGCTAACTAACTAAGAAATTGAATTAGCTGGCTAGCTGAGACAAACCAGATTGACATTATAAATTAACAGAATCTTAAGTCCTATCCTAACCTCATCCCTAATCCCTAGTTCTAACCTCATCTTCTCTAATCCCTAAACTTCTCTAATCCCTAATTCTAACCTCATCACGAAACCCTAGTTTTAACATCATCCCTAATCCATATACCCTAGCCTATCGTTCTTACCATAGCCTTAAACCTGCAAGTGGCCAGGCGTTTTTGTTGAGTCATGAGGAAAAGGGAGCCTATTAAGTGCAGAACTGAAACACAGTCTCACTTGTCTCATCAACATAATTCGATCTGATGATTTGATCTCTATTATGCCAACGGAGGGTGGATATTCTCCAATCAGCCCCCCGACGCCTCCACCCTGCCCCTACTCCAGCTAACCCGAGGTGTTATTTTTATGCGAGTGAGGTCATTAACGTGTCACGCTGTATATTATTGCAGGTTCTGCTCTTTTCATCTCCTTTTCTGGTGGTTTCTGGGCTCTGCAGAGCCTCACGCGCTCTTATTTTTAGACGTGGAGGTGAACCGAGGTTTCCATCTGTCGATATGTTTGCTGTAAAAGATGAAGTGCCTGGTGACAACGTACCGCTCGACGTCCAACTCCAGAAACACGAGAACTGCTCAGATCAGCGTCATTTGTTTTGGACGAGCCTCCAGCTTTCGAGATGACACACATTCCTTTCCGATGGCCAACATACCAGGATTAAAAAAATTCAGATGTCCTTAATAAGGACTTTTCCACTGTTTTGACGATGACGGGTCGTACGCTTAGCAACCAAGTGCCCCCTTGGGGATAAACAAGGCTTATTGAGTTGAGTTTAATCAACGTGAGCGCTTATTTTCCCAGCTGGCCCCCTCCCTGAGCCACTGTGTTATATTTAGCCTGGATTTAAGGACGTGTATTGATGATTCACCGTGTATAATATTGCACAATTTCATCTTTTGGTCATTACATTAGGGCTGTGTGTTATAAATCAGAATGATGAGGAAACATGTCGGTCGTTTGAGCGCAGTGGGCGGAGGTGGACAATTAGCTTTTTCCGCCCTCGCTGACCTCCTGACACGACTCGGGAAACATACCGCTTTTGTGTCCATTATTATTATTATTATTATTATTATTATAATGACTACTATGAGTGGGCTGTATTACACTGCCAGTGTGTCTATCAATGTCTATCAAGTGGGTGTGGCCTAATGTCCCTAACAAAAAGGCAGCTAGTCAAGACGCAACACACTGAAGGGAGCCTCAGCTTGTTATTAGTTAGCAAAGCATTTTGTTGCTGGCTAGAGTCGATATGCTTCTGACCACTTGAAGGTTTAACGTAGAAATCCGGGCCACAGGTTGTTCCTTCAATCATTTTGTACTCTAAGAACCCTTGGAGAGCTAACTGGCTAAGAGTGGGTTACGCAGCTCCAAACTACTGCTCATCATGTTCTTCTTAATATCTAGAACCTGTTTTACATTTAGCTTCTTGGTTCTTGAACATTTGTTAACTAAGGGTTCTACTTTCCAAAAAAGGGTTCTCCGCTGACTGGCAAACAATCTGTTCTAGGGTTTTAATCCAATTGTCCAACAAACCCTTCAAGAGCCTTTGAATTCTTTAAGTGTATGAACTAGCACAGTGTGTGTGAAACGGTTCTTGGCTGCTTATGTTTAAAACCATTTCTGACAGGCAGACACGTTGTTATACGGTTCTGCACAGAACCTTTAAGGAATGCAACAGACAACCTGAGGCGTGTACAGTTTTTTAGAAACTTAAAAGCAGTTCCATATTAAAAAGAACCTGTGTTTTAGTGTACAAAATTTAGATTAGTGCCCGTTACTTTATATTAATATCTCAGGTCGATTTCAAATTAGACACGATTGATTTGTACCAGGCCAGGAATGATTGCTTCCCCAAAACCCCCCACTCTTAACTTTACATTCCTCAAGTGTTAAATGGCGGCTCACAAACCAAGTTGTTGCATTCTGCCACCTGCTGTATTGGAGAGTGTAAATACTCAGTGTTCCCGAGAACAGAGAATAATAATAATAATGTGAATACACAGCGGGGGAGGGGCGAGTGATCTTTCATGGACATGGTACAAATCGATCGTGCCGTAATGTGAAAGTGCCTTTAAGTATTCAGATCGACAAGGAAGTGTACACCTGTGGAGTAGTTTTCAAAAGTAAAACTAGAAGTTTAAAAAGAAACTAAGACTTTGTTTAACTAGCCAAAGAACTCTCAAAAAGCAAACATTATTCTAAGCATGTTGAAATTTTTAGAACACTAAGCACTGTGACCTCTGTGGAACGTCCCTGAAAGGTGAGTCAGGATGCATACTTATTAACCTTCATTTATTATAAACCTATAAATAATTAAACAGATGATGATGAGGACTGAAACAACAGGAAGTGAAGAAAGGTGTGTGTGTGTGTGTGTGTGTGTGTGTGTGTGTGTGGATCTGGTAATCGAGGGATCAGGTTGCGTATTTAAATCCCCATGTATTTGCATCATTCTGGAGGAGGTTCCACAGCCCCCACCTTACACGCTCCTGGTGTTCACCATATGCTTGAGAGCTGCTGTGATGTTTAATCACATGCGATCACGTTCCCTCCACCCTGACAGCACGTTACACACACAGAGAGAGAGAGAGAGAGAGAGAGAGAGAACGAATTTTCATCCAGCCATGGATTTGATTAAGTTTAGGGTCAGCTTGGCAGACGACGTGCATGTTTACATGAAACGATCGCTGTTAATATGTTCGCCGCTCCAAAACGTTGACCTCATTCTTGGCCAGCGGCGTTTCTCTCTCTTTTTTTTGTTGAGACTAATCAAAGCCGATGTGAGCGTTCCCGGTCTGGTAGCCATATTGCCGCTGAGGTACCCACCCATGTTATAGCACATCTGGAGTGTGCACTTGGGGGAAAAAAAAAAAAAACTCAACATCTGAGATGCCCCGGAGCTCGTTGCCCATCTCCGAGCGCATGACAGTATCTGAAAATCTGTAAATACGGCTAATTGGAGGTAGCTAGTGACTCGAACCAGCAACAGAGACGCTGCTGTTTGTTTTATTCCTCCTTTCTTTTCCCTCCGCGAGCTTTATTTTTACAACCGGCCCTCAATTAAAATTCCCTCAGAACCACGAAGGAGAGAAAGCCGAGCCTTGCTCTCACAGGCCCGATCCATTACTCTCCATGTGTTAGCCTTCGCAACACTTCTTAAACATTTCCCATAGTTGACCTTTTCCACATGCCAGCCGACCCGACCGGAACCGCACCAGATCCGGAACCGCACCTCGCTCCAGGTCACTGTAAACGGCAACATCGTTAACGGCACACCAAGTCCAGCTTAAGACCTTTGGACCTGTGAAAGCGATTATTAAAACACTTGTTCTAATATGTTAGCGTTTCTATAGAAACAGCTTATTCACACACACACACACACACACACACACACAAACAGGTGTAACTGTTGTAACATCCATAAAGAGGTTTTTATTTCATGCGTATTTGAAGAAGGAATCTCCAATATCAGGGCTTTGTAATAGTCACGAAGTCACACGAAATCCCAACGCCCTCAGATAGCCGTCCTCTGTGTTTAATCTGACATTTAGGCTTCAGCTCTTCATTAAGTGTCTCACTGTAACGAGCACCGTTGATTGTTTTCCTGATAATGTTCCAATACTGGCTCTTGAGAAACCCAGAAATCTCTAAGCATTGAGTGTCGCTACACATTTTGTTTGCAGATACACAAACGTTACTGTTTACTGTTTACACCATGAGGTGTTTCTGCACCAGGTTCACCCTCAGATCACAAAAAAAACACGAGTCACTGCTCGCTGCTCTTCTTTCATGCATATTACAAGTGGGCCGTCCATATTTACTCGCAACGCAGTTACAAATGAACTGATGTGACACGTTCACACCTGCACAGCAGTGACTGGGGACACAGGAGCCTCGAACGGAACGTGCTGATAAGACAGTGCTGATAATTTATGACTCACCCAGGTATAAACTGATTAAAACAAAACAATAAAGAAACATAAAGAAAAGATGTAAATTACTCAGTTTTTGCCATAATAGGAATAAATCCGTTTGCAAACATTTTTTTAACAATAAGTCATGCCACTTAAGGTTGTTATTTTAAGTTCGTTGTTTTAGCTAGTTAGTAAATTTCTATCTAAAGTAATTTAAAAAATAGAAATATCAGTTCCTTGAATAAAATGCCCGTAACCCTACATGATCAGCTTTAGATACAGTATGACACTAACACTACAGATCATGCTACAAATGTTGCTAATCTAACAATCTAACATCTGATGCTAGCAATGCTAGTCGCTATCGTTAAGCTAGGCGTTATGCTTACAAAGCTGTGCACATCCTACATGATGTTATGTCAACATTGTGTGCACAGATTCGGTACGATGCTAGTCAAACCAACTTACACACCATGCTAACTAGCATTGTCCATTTAAATCTTTTGCTACTAATGTTAGACGGTCTTCTGTTCTGGGTCTTTATTTTACTAGCAGAAAGAGTCCATGGCGTGACATCGCGCTGTGTTTATTTCCATCTTTATTTCCAGCTCTCCTTTCATGTCATTTAAAGATGTTAGCAATTTGTTGATAATTATAATTATCGAGTAGCAAAAATGAATGAAGATCAAGAAGTTCGAGCATCTGATACCCAGATTTCCTCGTCTCCATCCACGGACGATTTTTCTAGGCAATTTTTAATGATAATTGCTAATTAGCCTTGCTAACCTTATTAAACGTTTCCAGAACTGATTTTTATTGTTTTATCAAAATACAGGCAATTGATTAGCATGAAACTTGACCATCTGAGACCCAGAAACGGACGCGTTCATCTTAGCGCTGGAACCGAGCCGTGATTGCTGCTAAAAGTTTCCAGAAGTTTCTGATGAGTGCAGTTTTATTATTATTATTATTATTATTATTATTATTATTATTAATTAGCAAAAGATATGATTTGTAAGAAATCTGAAAGGCAGAAACAGAAGCTGTGTTGTTAGCTTTCGGTTTATTTTTCACGTTTCTTATGTGTTTTGCTTTGACTTTGAATCTCTTAGCGACATGCTATGAAACAATTAGCGAAATCTGAATGTGCGATGGCCAGGAACACAAGTTCTCGTCTTCGCCACGAGCGCTAACGCCGATGTAGCAGCAGGTGTAACTGTATTAATTAACAGGATTAGTGGAGGATTTACAGTCAAACAGCGCAGGCAAACAGAAGCTCCTGTTTTAGCGTTTGGTTTATAGACCTGGACTAACAAAGTCCCATTTCCTCATTTCCTCTCTCTCTCCCTCTCTCTCTCTCTCACACACACACACACACACACACTTGTTCACCCGTCTGCAGAACCCGAAGCACATGTCGGTGGTGGTGTTCTGGTTTCCGCCGGGAGCTCTGGTGGAAAACTTCGTTCTCGTAGCGATACCTGCGCGCAGTGGCGGACTGGCCATCTGGAGCACCGGGAGTTTTCCCGGTGGGCCGCGAATATATAAAAAATGACGGAAACCA
>JAQMYL010000038.1:34600822-34617424 GCA_030014365.1 Clarias pachynema
CAGTGTGTGTGTGTGTGTGTGTGTGTGTGTGTGTGTGTGTGTGTGTGAGAGAGAGAGAATGTGTGACACATAATTACTGCAATATCAGAGAAATGACATGTATTCAAGTTTAAATCTGATTTCTCGCCTCAGACCTCACACAAACACACACACACACACACACACACACACACACACACACACACACACAAACCACAGAGAACTTGAGAACAGAGTATTTTAGTCATTTCAATGACTTTAAAGAAGCAACATCATAGTAATTAATCGTTTTTCTTTTCTACACACACACACACACACACACACACACACACACACACACACACACACACACACACACACACACCAATCAGCCATGACATCACCCCCACTGACAGGTTTAGTGAATAACACACTGATTATCTCATTACAAAGGCACCTAGAAGTGGGTGGGATTTATTTATTAGGCAGAAAGTGAACATTTTGTTTCTGAAGTTGACGTGCTGGAAGCAGAAAAAATGGGGAAGATTAAGGAACTGAATGACTGCGAGAAATTGTGACGTCTAGACGACTGGGTCAGAGCAACTCCAAAACTGCAGCTCTTGTGGGATGTTCCCAGTCTGCGTTGGTCATAGTACCAAAAGTGATCCAAGGAAGAAGAGTCCTGGACGACCAAGGCTTACTGAAGGGGAGCGAAGGCTGGCTCGGGTAGTCTGATCCAGTAGAAACGCTAGTGTAGCTCAAACTGTCGGAAGAGTAAATGCTGGTTCTGATAGAGATGAGATCAGTCAGAACACACATAGCGCATGGCAGTTTGTAGTGTATGGAGCTGTGTAGCTGCAGACCGGACAGGGATGCCCATGATGACCCGTGTCCCCAACCAAAAGCACCTACAATGGGCACATGAGCATCAGAATTGGACCACAGAGCAGTAGGAGAAGATGGCCTGGTCTGATGGATCACTTTTTCTTTCACATTAGGTGGACAGACGAGTGAGCTTGTGTTGTACGTCACCTACCTGGGGAAGAGTCAGCACCAGGATGCACTATGGGAAGAAGGCGAGCCAGCAGAGACAGTGTGATGCCCTGGAAGATGTTCTTCTGAGAAGCCCTGAGTCCTGCCATTCATGTGGGTGTTATTTTGTTGTGCAGACCAAGTTACACACCATCAGGTGTTTCAGCAGGACACACTGCGCACATCGTTCAGGAACAGTTTAAGGAACAAAGTGTTTGAGGTGTTAACTCCACCTCCAGAATCCGGAAATCTCACTCTGATCGAGCGTCTGTCGGACGTGCTGAAAACACAAGTTTGGTCCTTGAAGGATCCACCTCACACACTTACAGGACTTAAAGGATCTGATAATGACGGCTTGGTGCCAGATACCACACACACCTTCAGAGGGCTAGTGGAGTCCAGGCCTCGATGCCTCAGGGCTCGTTCGGAGGTACAAGGGGACCAACTCAGAATTAGACAGGTGGTTTTAATGTTGTGGCTGGTTGGTGTATATCAGTTATTATTGCACACAAGAAATTATCTGACTGATAAATTAATAATTTATTCTAAATTGCTGGACAAAATCACATGACACATCTGTAATAAAATCCTTTTTTTTTAATGAATGACAAGTGTTAGAGTGAAGCTAGACAGCTTTTACATTTTCAGAAACATGGCATGGCAGCTCACGTCATGCATACAACCACACACACACACCACACACACACACACACACACACCCTATAAGCACCCAAAGAAAACACAGCTGTCGTGTCAGACTTTCGCAAAAACAGGACCGAATGTCCCCGCCAACGCAGGAAAAACTGAAAATTCAGACATGATCCCCACGAGGAAAAATTTTTTGTTCAAATAAAATGAGTTTTTTTGTTTTGTTTTATTTAGTTTTTAAATGACGCGACAGACTAGCTTGTTTTGGTAACTGAGGTTAAGTTCGCTGTTAGCGTTAATTTGAAAAAGATGTACGCCGCTCCATTGCTGGTTTCCGTCGCGCCTTTGTCGAGTTTGTTTCAGAGGACTCGGAAAAGCCGAATCACCATCATCGTGGTCAACGTTAACAGCATCGCAACACGCGGCACGAGGATGCTGATGTGATCTCAGGGCAAGAACGGTGAAGCTAAACAGATCGTTAGCCGGGTAACTACTAAGTATGCTAAGCAGCAAGCTTGATATTTTAATTAGCGGAGATCAGAAATAAAGTTCCAACCACTAGAGGAAACTCACTCACTCAGCGTATATAACGCTCTATACAAAGTCGTGGGGGCCTGGAGCCTTTCCCAGGAGACATTGGGCACAAAGCAGGGTACACCCTGGACGGGGTGCCAATCCATCACATGGCGCACAGACACACACACACTCACATGCTAATTCACAAACTATGATTTGAGCCTAATCTGCATGTATTTGGACTGTGGGAGGAAACTGGAGTACCCGGAGGAAACCCACCAAGCACAGGGAGAACATGCAAACTCTTCCTCTAACTGCTATGCCACCATGCTGCCTACTGGAATAAACTATACATTTTATTTAACCATTGAGGTTTATATATTGCTCATGTTTTTAAAAATCATATCTTATTACTGTCGCCATTTTTGGAAAGAAAACTACTACATGACAGGAAGTTATCAGTAGTGGCTTTGGGATTGAGACACAGCCTTGGCTTTGGTTGCTGAAGCTATCCTGTGTGTGTGTGTGTGTGTGTGTGTTTTCTCAAACTAATGATAGTGAGTTTCGACTTTGATGTTCATGCTCATTAAGCTGATCACTTCCTAATTAGCACGTAGCTCAAGTGTGAAGAGGAAAAGCAACGTTTAGCAGCGAAATTGTGTATTTCGGTTTAGCAATGCTGCTCAGATGAGAGGGGGTGTGTTTGTGTGTTTCAGGCTGGAGGATATGTGTGTGTGTGTGTGTGTGTGTGTGTGTGTGTGTGTGTGTGTGTGTACACAAACACTAGTTTTTTTTTTGTAGTGTTTTATGAGTTTGGCAACAGCGTCGCCTCAGTGTTCCCTAAGCCCTTGAATCAAAAGCGTGTTAATTGTATTGTTGATTTACTTCCTTTAAACACGTGAGCAATTTTATGTGTGTGGGTGTGGATGTAAAAGGTACACTTTCTTTAGCACGCACTCTCTCTCTCTCTCACACACACACACACACACACACTGACTCTCAGATCACCTAACGGCGTAGGAATACACTGGAAGATGTTTTAAGAGAGTCCAATACACATCCTGCCTTCCTGAGAGCACTCAGACACGCTACCTAGCTTCAAAGCCGCGTGTCTGTGTCAAGTGTGTGTGTGTGTGTGAGAGAGAGGGTGTGAGAGAGTGTGAATGGGTTGTTTTCACTATTAATGAGTCCACCACCAAGGCCTTTTGTGTGTGTGAATACGCAAGTCACAAACACCTAGAGCATCAAGTGCACTGTACAAAGACACACACACACACACACACACACACACACACTAAGTAGTTCCACCTCTCCTTGATTAATGTCTACCTTGGTAGCTAGGATTTCTGGACACTTTTCTAGCCTAATCCATGTTACAGGGCGTCATGTTCGAAAAACAAGACGTATAAAATCGCTGCTCTGCCCTTTTGACTACCCTGTCACTCTAGACTAGGGCCGCCAGAGTTCATGCTAATTCCTTGACAACGCTGAGTGACTCTGAGTCAGTGTGAAAGCAGAAATCAAGTGGAGGAAACATATCCCAAAACATTTTCTCAATAAAAATGCATGGTGGTCAAAACTCACAAAAAAATCCAATAATGTCTGTTTTGGAACCATCCTGGAACTAGACGAGGCACACGGGACCAGCATGTGGCGTTTATCCACCAGGCTATCACTTCTACATTTATAGCTGCCAGGTGGAAAAATCGAGTGTTTACATAACGTTCACCAGAGATCTTTTTAACTTAGATTTTTGGGTTATTTAATTTTATACGTTTTTTTTTTTTTTTTTTTATGTAACATTTTTGTTTCTACCAATCCCACCACCTGCTGCACTAATGGCCATCTGTAGCAGACAAATTATTTAATTTAATTTTATTTAATTTATACACCACTTATAACAATGGTCACTTTTGACAAAACAGCTTTTCAGGAATAAACATTTCAGGACAAATTAGCTTAAACTAATGTTGGACACTAATCTAAACTGCCTGGCCAAAAAGAAACATCCCAGTCCCTGTTTCAGAAAAAACAAAAGAAAACAACTAAGGAAACTGCTGAAAGGTCCTGGAAGGATAGTGCTGAACCATTAAAAAAGCATCCTGCATGAGCGTGATTGGAGATCACTTAAATGTTTGGTGAAGCTGCATTGTAAAAGATGTCCAGTAGAAATCAGAGCTATGTTTAATAGTAAAAGTAAGAGCATTTCCATTCACACATAATTCACAGGACCGGGACCAAACTGCTGTGTGTTCATAAGAAAACCACTTGTTAGTGAGACTCCTCAGGGAGAAAAAGGCTTCAGTTTGTTAGGGAGTATAAATATTGAACTTTCGAGCGATGGAAAAAGGTCATGTGACCTGACGAGTCCAGACTGAGCCTGTTCCAGAGTGATGGGCATGTCAGGGTAAGAAGGGAAGCGCATGAATCGATGCTCCCATCATGTATAGTGTCCACTGTACAAGCCTCTGGAGACAGTGTTATGATCTGGAGTTGATCAGGTGATCAGGTCGAGACTCAGTAACGTTATGGGGCAATAAAATGAAGTCAGTTGACCACCTGAATGTACTAAATGACCAGGTTATCACATCTACGGAGTTTTTCTTCCCTGATGGCAGGATTCAGAACTTTGTATAAATATTTTCTTGTTGATTGCAAACTAAACACGGGAACAGACAGCACATTACAGTGTCCGTTTGCCTCTGAAGTCTTTCCCAATATGTTTCTGATTTGTCCTCCCAGTTTTTTAGCTCACCTCAGTTTGGAATCACTTCATCCCCTTTAAGACACGCCCACCAAAGTAGTGTAACAATGTGGTTAAACACAACATCTATCGTTCATTAGGTTCAGGTTTAGACAGTTACTGCATATGCACAATAAATTGTGTTCAATGCTTTTGTGTTTATAGTAAGAATTATTTAACAATTGTAACTAGAATTTAGATTCAGAGCTAGGTTGGGTTTAAGCGTTCATATTGGATGTGTGTTTTCCTAGGTGTGTTGACTTCAATTATAAATATGAAAAAGATATTGTGAAAACTGATACACATCGGGATGGTAAAAAGAACATTGTCAGCGAGATATGCAAATGATATCATCTAATTGGATCAAGTTATAAAATGCAGAGTGTTTCGCACTTTGCTCAGATAGACCGGTGCAAATATTAAACACCAATTATGTCTTGATCATCATTTCGGACTTCTAATAAAACTGATGAAAGTGTCCAGAACTGAAACACTGATTTTAAGGGCATGATGTACAGATTAGAGGTGTGTATGATCTTCTGAGATATGATATGACACGCGTTGTAAGATGTGGTGCAAAAGAAATGTTTAAGGAAGCAGCTAAATCGAACGGTTTAATGTTAGAATTAGGCCATGCCTCTTTCCCTGGGATCAATAGATGATTTGTGCAGCAATGAAAAACAAACACAGACATTAATTCCACAGATACATTGTGTTAAGAAAATGACTGTTTATTTTTTTAAAATAAGATTAAGGAATCCAGTGATATATGTAAATAATCCATAAACCGATTAAAGTGCCAAATAACAGTTATACAAAAAGTAAATCTGTACAAAAAATACAAAATTGGAATGTGGCTTTGGCTAGTCGACTTAATGGCTTTTTTGTGTTTCTGATATCAAGATTGTCTTGTACTTTGCAGAACCTCGTAGGCTTCTGGAAAATAGTCTTTATTAACCTCATCGATAACAATAAACTGATGGATTCGTCAGCGTGGACAGAAAAAAAGTCTCAGGTCATGTTTTTGTACACTCAAGTCTGACCTCTGGATTTGATCCGTTCCATCCATCGCTTACCAAAATCCCAAAGATTCAAAGTCCGACGCTACTTAGATCCGAACGTGTCCGATTATGCATTGTTTTATAAACTTCAGCAATCCGTTAATCCATACTTGGGCATCATATCAATTTAACTCTAGCTCTAGACGTTCTCTCTTTTCTTTGGTTATCTTGATCGAGTCTCTTTGGTTTGGTTTGCACAACTGGATTTTCTACGTCCTCCTCACCGGCTAATTCTGCCTTTCCACCCAGCTGTATTGCTGTCAAACGCTCAGATCCATAAATCCATAACCTGGTACGGTGTCAGCTGGACTATGGCACCTTTAGCTTCTTTGGTTATGTGGAAGAAGAGTGTTTTTTTTTTTGCACTTGGCTCTTAATGCTGCCTGATGGACTTGATTGTCTTTGAGGTGTTTTTAGGATCTCACTTTAAATCCACAGCGATCCACAAATACACCCATGTTTTTATGGTATCCATTCGTGTCTTGCACCTCTCACGCTTTGCTCATGTTTTGGCTCTCTCGATTGGTTCTGGATTTCCTGCGATCCCAAGGGCTGTTTCAGCTCGACCTCACTTATTAAAATCCGATTCTTATTCAGAACCAGCATGTGGTTGCAGGTTCAGCAAGAGAAAAAAAGAAAAAGAAAGAGGGGGATGGGGGGTGGGCGAGAGAGAGCTCTTGGCTCTGTAAGTCCATATTTTGATATCATATTTCTTGTGGAGTCTTGCACCTTTCACTCTTTGGTCACAATGCTATTGCTATTGGCTGCTCTCCTTGGGTCTTTGGCTTTCCAGTGTCCCCATTGGCTAATGCAGCGTGACCTCACTTTATCTTGGCGGGTTTGAGCTCTTTGACTTGCATGTGTAATGTTTTGTGGACGGCCAGAGTCCTGGACTGACAGAAACCTTTTCCACACTCCTGGCATTTGAATGGCTTCTCTTTGGAATGGATATACCTGCACAGAGAGAGAGAGAGAGAGAGAGAGAGGATCAGTTTTTTTGAGCCTTGTGTAAATTACACACTTGTTTTCGGTGTCTAAGACAAAATCTCCCCAGATCACAGTCAGTCCAGAGGTGTGATGTGGCTTTTACTGTATTTATAATAGCTATAACATTTGTCATGATACATCGGTGTATTATTATACAATAAAGTTAACTAAAAGGTTTTATATAACTAACAATGTGCTCACATTTTAAAAGATGGGACCTCTAGGTGCACTACGTCACATGAAATTCAGAGTAAATATCACAGAGAAAACTCAATTAAAAACACAGAAAGTTGGGTCTGGAGAGATATCATGGTATGAACTTATTGCATGAGGGTCTCTTACCGGTGGTCTCGGAGATGATCTTGCCTCCTGAAGGCCTTGTGGCAGATGTCGCACGTGTACGGCCTCTCGTCCGTGTGTGTGCGCTCGTGGATCAGCAGATTGTAGGACTTGGTAAAATGGCGGCCACAGAACTTGCACACAAACTCCTTCTTGGTTTTGGAAGGCAGCCTCCCTCGGCTCGGCTTCCTCTCGGGTGAAGCCAGCTTGGCCACGTCGAGTAGGCAGCCTAGTGAGGGCACGTTGGTGTGCCCTCCGGCGCCGACGGACATGCTCAGATCCTCTGCCTTCAGCGGCTCTTCCTGAGTGGCAGCAGCGGCCAAGTTGGCGAAGTCAAATCGCGGCTTGCTCTTCGCTTCCTGTTTGGCTGGATGAACGAGTTGAGGGAGGAGCGGGATGGAGGGAAGAGGGAAACGAGAGAATGTGCAGCGGGGCAAAAATGGAGGATATCCCAGGGTCCAGTGGTGCAAGTGGACGGCGTGAAGAGCACTGAAGCTGTAGATACCTGGCATTTGATCGGCGGGAAGGTGGAAGCCGTTGGAGGTTTGCAGGAGGGAATAATTGGCCAGTTGGAGGGATGGGTGAAGAGGTACAGGAGCTGGAAGTGTTTTACTACCCATGATTCCTGTGTGGATTCTATCTTAAGCAGCTGTGGCCTAAAAAACAGAAAGATAAATAATTAGTTCTTCATTTTTTTTTTTTTTGGACAAGAGCTACTTTAAAGCAAAATCACACATGTATGCACCAATCACTGTGTGAAAGTAAGCATATCGACTGGCTAACGTTCAAAGCTAGCCAGAATGCACAAGATACACATCAATCCTGTGGCAAGAGTCATTAGGAATCACATGGTGTATGTCCCAAATCACATAAAGTTTAGTAACAATGCCAGATAGAATTGTGTTTCTCATGAGTCTCCATGCAAATGTGCAAAATTGGCAAAACTTTATGCTAACTAGCGTGTCGAAACACAGCGACAGGCAATCAGACCAACATCATAGGGGAGTTTATGTGGTTACGTCCCAAACCACATGCAAAACATACTAAAAATAGTGTTTCAAAAAAAAAGAAAATACTAGAGATGCCAAAGTATGTGGTATTTCTCATGGAACAGAGGGGGAACGTGCAAAGCTGGGATGTGGTGCAGAAAAAAGAAGTAACTCTGGCAGGTCATACGACATACTTAAATGGTTTTAGACTAGTGTTAATTACCACCTACTGTACCATCCTCACTTTCAGATGTTAGAGTAGTAATTGTGTAGAAAAGAAAAAGAAAAAAAATCTTAGACCTAATCAGGAGTTCATGGGGACATTAACAAAAGTGTGACAGAATAATAGCTATGACACCAAACTGCATGCTTTTACACAAAAAATCTGACCCCTCATCATCCTTCCTGATATTCCACCAGATTCTGCTCCTGATCCTCCCTATTTGACTTTAGACATGTATTTGCTGTCTTTAGCTAGGTAGTTAATTGATTTCCAGGGATTAGACATGATTTCTCAAGTCGTTTAACTTTGTGTCAAAGACACCTGGCCTGAAACAACCTGCACATCAAAACACTCACTCACTCACACACACACACACACACACACACACACACAAGTCCATGTCTGACAACAGGATACATGTACTGGCAAAACGTGTGTGTTTGTGTGTGACACAGAGATATACGAGCACACTTTAAACCTGCTAGACATGAGTGTGTGAATGTGTGTGTGCGTGTTTTTGGTGAAAGCGTTCTGTAGAAAATGCGCCCGGGGCGTCTGAGCTGACAGACAGCAAAAGCCGCCCGAGCGGACTGACATACCTGCACCGTGTGTTTAATCTGGCCCGGTACACACCGACACAAAGCACAATAACGCTTCTTTGTTTCAACCCCATGATTGACACACACTCCTACACACACACATACACTCGGGCTTGTTTACTGTATCTAGAGGATCGTTGACTCGTTTCCTCATTTCTGGCTTATGGGCTGAAATTCAACTCCATGTGAATGTCACTACTTTACACACTCACGGGTTTGATTTCAACAATAAAGAAGGGCGAAAATAATTACAGAATGTATTATTTCACTGAAAACCGGATTGCAGTATTTCTGCAAAATGCTACAAAAAATGATTAGCTTGTTCAGTAAGAGTAACCACCTTTTGCAGTTTCCCTGAGGCCCCTGTTATAATAATACAACAGCAGGATTGCGCTAAACCATCTCACGCTGAACACGCTCAGTGAAAAAAACAACAACAACAAAAAGTTTATAGCTTGGCACCGTCGAGTTATTTATGTTCTGTAATTGGAAGTAAAAAAAAATCTGCCATTTACTTTGCATGGCTCTGCACCTTCATGAGCAAAACCTCAGCAAAAACCAAACACTCTCACACACACACATTTCGAAGCCACAAAAATACAAGAACCCCGGATCATCATCATCATCGGGATAGTGTACGCTTTATCTGCTTCTATATCTTTTAGAACTGATCCTAAGAGTCTGCTAACTGTTCTCAGGGACTATTTATAATTAAAATATCTACAGAGCTAGAATATAATGTTATTTTAATAATCATAGCGTTGAGTTAGGAATTATTTTTATTATGACACTGAAGGGAATCAGTTCCTGCCCTAAACGCAAATCTGAGGGGAAGGCACAAGAGTGCACTAACATAACCGATTGTTATGTACCACACACACACACACACACACACTACATACCGTAAAACAACAACCATTTAAAAAATGCATAAAAAATGCAATTGCCCGTTACTTTTGCAGTCAGTAGTTTTTGATGTTGTTTTTATTTATATTGCTTTTATCTCTAAGTGTTTCAAATATATTGACATGTAAAGCCAGTATTTAATGATAGTTAGATCGATAGAGTAATTTATACTTTATTAATCCTAAGGGGAAATTTTAAATAACATTAATAAATACAAAAATAAATATAACATACATTTTAAGAAAAATTTTAATTTAAATAAAATGTATATATGTATAAAATGTCAAATATAAAATATATAAATAGTATAATTATATTGTAAAACAAAAATACATTATTATTATTATTATTATTATTATTATTATTGCACGCCGTAGCGCATACAGGGACCATTCGTGTCCCAACTGGAATACAAAGAAGCTCCCTACTGGACATAAAGTGCACTACAAAGAGCATTACACAGAGGACAAGTGCACTCAACTTATATACAGTAAAGCATTCATTCCTAAATGGCCTGATAATTATTGTTATTGCTAAATAAATGTTTCAGGTACGATTTTGACCAGAGAATATGTGACGCGGTCCATAGGTGAAACAGCCCTAATTAGGCTCCCTACGGCGCAAATCTTCCAGGGCAGCTCTGATCACGGTGCAGAAGTAATTGACTTTTACTCATCGGGTCATTAGAGGAGATCAGCACTCGACCTTTAACCCTTTGAAGTGGGCAAGGGGGACACCTGAGCGCACTCTAAGTCCTTGAACCGAACACCATGAGGTGAAAGATTCAACTGTGGTCCAATCTCATCCTGGTGCCACTGAACTTTTTGAGGATGATGACTTGTAGGAATTTTCTACGGGTTAATTAGCTGGATTTGTACACAGCCACGATTTTACGCAAGAGTGTTTTTTTTCATGATGGCAAGTGGGATCAGTGTCACTGCTCTAAACACTAACTCAAAGGGAAGGCGATGAAAAGGAGTCAGGGTTGTGACAGGAAATCAACATGTGCACGGCATACGCTGCATACTGAGTAACGAGACGAATTCCAGTTACAGACACAGAGTAGCGTCTTACAGAGTGAACGTAAAAGGGGAGCGTTTACTCAACATTTACCTCAGGCCGCACATGTGTGTATAGGTTAGATCGGACATCAGGACCGAATTGAATCCTGAAATCTTGATCTGGCACACAGCAAAGAGTGAACTACTCTGGTCTTATACTGTTAAAGTGCACTACAAAGGGTGTACGAGAGTAGAAACCCTGGATACATGTAATGTAGGTAGAAATTTTACGCAAATATAGAGCAGATTTGTGAAATAGCCCACTTGCCTCTGAGTGACCCTGGCTCATAAAGGATACGCTTCCTAAAAAGCAGATTGTGTAAAAAGAACGATCTCCAGCGTGTGAGGGTTCAATAGAGAAAGAGTGTGATGGACGAGCCATCACGGCTTAAACAGATCACACACACACGCTCTCTGAGGGATGTGTATTCTGAGGGATTTTGTGCTTGAAATGTGTAAAATGTGTGAAGTGTTTTGGGGCCAGAAATCATACTGTTAGTGTCGTCGCCATGTTAGTGTGAAAGGACTTTCTTCAAAACTTGAGAAAAAAAAATGGCCTCAACTCAAAAAGAGGTCAAGTATATATATTTTTAAGTCATAATCACGATATGGGTCGTTGATGAATGATTTGAACAAAATAATAATAAAATAAAAAAAATGGCAATTTGTTTGGTTTCTTTTTTTGTTCTACATGTCTGTTTCGTATAGTTAAAAATTTTTTTTGTTTTGTTTTGTTTGTTTTTTTACTCAAAATGAGGTAAAGTATAATATTCTTAAAGTTCTGGCCACGATATGGGTCGTTAATGATATGAACAAAATAATAAATGCTAAAATTGACGATTTGTTTGTGTTTTTTTTTTTTTTGTCGGTTAGCAAAGTGACTGAGGCGATTTATCCAGAATGTTCGCGCGCGCATCACATCTCGCGCACCAGCACGTTCTAATTCACTAAGCGGTCTAATTCTGCATACTGTGTAGTGTGCTAGAGTGCCTAGTGCTCTCGCGCTGCTGCTCTGCCCGTGCGCTCTTCTCTCAGGGTCAGGGTCCCCGCGCGCGCGCGCGCGCGAGAAAGAGAGGTGATGCGCGCGCCAAGCCACTTGCTCACTTTTGTGTGTGTGTGTGTGTGTGTGTGAGTGGACTGTATTTTTTTTCTCGTTTAGACACCTGACTAGACACATAAAACCAAAAACAGTGAGCGATTACAACATTTACATTTAAATAGAAAATGGATGTTTTTTTTTCTTAAGACGAATTATCACACACACACACAAACACACTGTTACTAACCAGATATTAATTAGCACTTCTTCTTCTTAATTGTCAGTTTGTTTGAAGGTTTTAAACTCGCTCTAAAACTCAATTCCGATTTGTTTTCTGTTTATAAACGAAATTATCTGATCACGATTACAAAGACAAGACAAACATTTTGAAACAGATAAGATTTCTAAGAAATTGTTCAATAAATAATGTTTTATTTTAAGCGGCATCTTTTTTGTTCCGGATCGTGACTTTTATCCCGTGATAAATTGTTCTCCTGATAATGTGTATTTAATATCCAGGTGCAGATTGTTTGGCTTGGCCAGAGCTCATGATCCGGAGCTTTTGGAAGAATGTAAATATTTAATCTAATAATGACACTTGGCTTTAATTTTACTGTTGATCGCTATAATAAGAGCCATTCATCAATATTTTGCCGCAATTACAGCGGTTTTATTGTGCGCGGACTCGTGCTGGTGCAAAAAATAAAAAATAAATTATATATTAATACGTCCTTTTTAGTCGATTTTGGTTCGCTTTTAAATGACTTGCACGGAAAGTGCATTTAGTGGAGAGATACATATTGGTAAGATACATTTTTATTTGGGGGGGGGGGGGAAATGCCGGAAGAATGAAAACGCATAATCGTTTGTCAAGCTTCAGTGCGTTTCTTTCAGTTGAATATAACGGAATGCGATTATTTACTCACACACAGTTAATTAGATGAAAAATAATCAGCATTAATATTAAATCATATAAACTGTTCAGCAAAAATATACCCTAAAAACCATAATCAGACTGAATGAATGTGTTAAAATGCAAAAAAAGAAAAAAAGAAAGAAAAATGCATGTTTTAGGTGCAACGAAGTACAACCTTCGCGTTATTATTATAATAATGACAATAATTATTATTATTATAATTATAAAACAATGTACTCGTTTCTTTTCTTTAAAATTTTCTATAGGTATTTTAACATTTAACAAGATGTACAAGAATGCAAACCCCGCTCCAGCTCATTTACATCCTGGCGCGCTTGTAAGGCAACTTTCTGTTTTAAAAAAATAAATAAATAAAAATAAAAACTTTGTTTAACAAAAAGAAAATGTTCTGTAAAGTAAGTTTCTAGGAGTCGCGCATCGCGCTGTTTTCTCAGCCTTCAGCGATTCAGCGAACATCATCATCATCATCATCATGAGGTTTTAGTGTAACAAGTCGCGCATGCATGTTGGCGTGAAGACATCAGAAGTTTAAAGCTCAAATGCAACTTTAAAGAAAACACACAAAAACAGATGTAAAGATTACTGAGATAGAAATAAGTGAAAGTGGAAATGGTTACCAGCTCGCGGCGCGCAGGACGATCCGGCGGGACACTCAGTAAAAGTTTTAATTCTTCCCACGCAAAGAAAGTTGCATGCAATCTTCAGCCAGTTCTCACACACACATAACCCACACACCCACACACACACACACACACCACAGCTCCACACAGCTGTTAGTGCAGGATTAAACTTTCTCTCCCCGCGCGCGCGTCTTTCCTTCTCCCTCTCTCTCTGTACTGCGGTCCCAAAAACCCACACCGCCTCTTTATTGTAACCAAACCCTCGCGCGTCATATGGCCAAACCCACACACACACACACACACAGAGGGAGAGAGATTCTTACAGTTTTCGCAGCGTACTTGAACACCACACACACACGTTACACATGTTACATGTTACACAGTGTACGTGCACACTTTAAATTTCGTTTAATTTGTTGCTGTAAATTTCAGCAAATTAAAAAAACTGAAGCAAGCAGATAAAAACCGGTGAAACAGAACAGCCTGCATCCAGCATTCTCGCGCACAACCTGTGTTTCTGCTTGTTTTTTTGTTTGTTTGTTGCTTTTTATTTTTGTGGATTTTATTTACTGTTTAACAATAAAATCCAATAAATAATTTATATCATCGTAATCAGACGATTAGCAAAAGTCCTGATTATGAGTTTATTTTTAAAATCAATGTGTATTTATAGTTATATTTACAGCATGTCGACATTCCCTTTATATTTCCATTTATCTGTGTTTATTTATTTATAATTGATTATTTATGCGTTTACACTGTTGTAAGTTTTTACAAATGAATTATTATAAAATTACGTGCTGTAAACGAATCTGCAGATCTTTATGAAAATGTGATGCAGGTAAATAATTCATTGACGCTGACGCGCGCGCCAATAATGCGATAAACAAGCAAACCGCAAACAAATAAACAGTCGGAATAAACAAACAAGCACATGGAAATAAAGATAATATGATCTGATCAGTGCATTTCATTATTTCATTTCACTTTACATTTTAGTGTCGAAGGCTTGACAGAAATGTAATCGAGTGGGATTTATTTTTAATGGTTTGATTGTATTATTATTATTATTGTTGTTGTTGTTGTTGTTGTAGCTCACAGTGTGTAAACTCTGACTTGACACGTTTTTTTTTAACCCGCACCTGAGAACTCCAAATGAGATTAACATCAGCACTCCAATGAGCTGCAAGTGTGAAACCTCTCTTTCAGCATTTTCCTCTTCTTTATCATCTCTCTTTCAAAAAGAAAAAAAAAAGTCGCTGGCTTCTGTGTGTGTAAGGCGCAAATCAAAGCTCGCCTCGCGCTCATTACGGCAAATACACACACACACACACACACACACTTGCTCCCCAAATACACAACACTTTTCACAACGTTTGAAGCCACTTCCATCAGTCAACTGGTCAATTTGTCACGCGCGTTTAGAGGTTGTGTTACACCACGAGGACCACTTAAAAAGAAAAAAAAAAGAAAATAAAAAAGAAGAGAGAGAGAGAGAGAGAGAGAGAGAGAGAGAGACACTCAATAATACACACGATCCCTGAGGGTGCACGTGTGGATAATTTGCACGAAATGCATGTGTTATTGTTTTGTTGTTGTTGATTTTTTTTCTTTGCATATTGTTCCGACGTTTCTGGTAACAAGTTTAAGTAACTCGTTTTAGCTCTCAAGTCTTTCAAGCGTCCGTGTCCGTGTGTCCGTGTCCGTGTGTGTGTGTGAGAGAGAGAGAGAGAGAGAGAGAAACCCTGAGTTAAAAGCGCTCAAAATGCGCCACCTAGTGGAAAGCAACTCTACTTCACCTCACATTTTCTCCTTGACCCGAACCAGGTCAAGCTTAGTAAATTCATTAATTAATTAATTTTATAACATTATTAATAAATATAGAGAAAAGAGAAGAAAATAAAAATAATAACAAAATAAATAGTTTCATTTATTGATTATTGCAGACAGACACAATTCATTAACTGAACTTCATAAAGCATATTGAATCCAAAACCACTGCAAGCGCTGAACTGCTCAAGGGGCTAATATATGTAAATGAGATTCTCTTTCAGTGGAAATATTGTACTCATATCTCAGTTGTGTGTTCTGATTGGTAAGAAGCGTCAATAATGCGATAAACAAGCAAACCGCAAACAAATAAACAGTCGGAATAAACAAACAAGCACATGGAAATAAATCTAATCTGATCAGATCAGTGCATTTCATTATTTCATTTCACTATATTTTAGTGTCGAAGGCTTGACAGAAATGTAATCGAGTGGGATTTATTTTTAATGATTTGATTGTATTATTATTATTATTATTATTATTATTATTATTATCATAGCAGCAGCTCTGGCAGTCACAGGTTTAATTCAGCACACTCATGCTAATATGCTGCTATAGCAACAACGCATTCTCAGGAGGGACTAAACACAATTTGAAAAAACAATTGTGTGTATGTGTGTGTAATCATTGATAAAGTCATGTTTTATTAATGCAAGAAGTTTAAGATGTTTAGAACATTTATGGAGACTCCAGAGCCAGAGGTACAGGTGTAACTTTTAATTCTCTGACAGATGAGTTTGCGCTTTTTTGTGGTTCGTCAGGAACTTGAAAAGCTGCAAAGCTTTGTCTTATTAAATTTTATGAAAGAAAAAAACAGAGGCCGGTGAAAGAATGTGTGTTCATAGCTGTCATAATGTAATTGAGATAGAAATTGTAACTATAAACAGTTAAAACGTTATTTTCTTTCATAATGAGGGTTGAGACGCTACTGTGGTATAAGAGGAATAAAACACTTGGGGATTTGCTGTATGGGGCAGTGGTGGCTCAGTCGGTTAAGGCTGTGGGTTACTGGGTAACTGATCGGAAGGTCGGGGGTTCCATCGCCAAGTTGCCACTGTTGAGCCCTTGAGCAAGGCCCTTAACCCTATCTGCTCCAGGGGCGCTGTAAGCTGGC
>JAQMYL010000038.1:34623142-34639858 GCA_030014365.1 Clarias pachynema
CGTTATGAAGCTTTACAGAGCAGAAGTAGCAGATATACATCTCAATATCAACTGTTCAAAGGAGATTATTGTGTATTGTGGATAAACGCCTTCAGTATTGTTTTACAGTGTAGAAAGAAATAAAAATCAGGAACGACCATTAATTGAAGAGTCCTTCTAGGAATTAGAAGGTGTGCCCAAACTTTTTTGGTACTGTGTGTAGATTTACAAAGGCAAGTTATTGTAGGAACATAGACGTTACATAAATCGGTTAATGCTACATATTTATTTATTTATTTACCTTGTGTGTAAAATGTTTTATTACTGTTTACCACTAAAGATGAAAGTTTTAAATGCAGCTGGCCAGCAAGTGTTTATAGCTAAACATCTACTTAGCTATAAGCAAATCAACATTTTAGCTAAATGTAAAAAAAAATAGCTAAGGCTAGCAGAACAATACTACCTGGCTATTACAAATAACATAACACATATAATATCTGCTTTCTAATTTACAAACATAAGCTTTTTTTTTTTTTTTTTACCAACATAGACATGTGAATATTTAGTGAATATTCCACCCCTAATTTAAAATCTGTTGATGCATAAATTTTTTTAGCACGTAATTATATGCTATAATATGATTCTATAAGTTATATGAATTGATCTTTTTACTATAACATATTTATAATATTATAATGTTACTATTTATTTTACTAGGTAACCTTATAGAATAAAGTCTTAAATTTAGCTGGCTGGCAATGCACAGATGCATGCATCGCTAGCTCTAACTCTTACAAATAGTTATTTTTAATAAAATAAATTAAACTAACTTTCTCAATATGGAACAGTGTGTCATTCAAGTAAAGAAACAAAATGCTTGCTAACGTTAGTAAAGCCTTACTAGCTAGCTTACTAAATATTGCTATTGCAAACCCTATGTAACAACAATACATATAACATTTAGTTGTTTTACCTCACACTTAGCAGTAGTATTACTGTTCAAAAAAATCTCTTTTGCATATTATTATCATAAATGTTGCAGTCTTCTGATCTTTATTTGATCAGAAATATTTGTACACTTTTTAAACATTATACACTACATTATTATTATTATTATTATTATTATTATTATTATTATTATTATTGTTTATTACTTTGGCTTTAGTTATATTAAAGTGTTTCTGGATATTTTCATTTTCACTTACGTTTTGCATGCTATTTGCATACAGAACACTTAAAACAGACATAAAACTTTAAACCAAAGTTTAACATTCTGATTTCAATTTAAGAACTTAAACATGTAAATAATTAATCAATTATTAATTATTATAAAAACATATTATAAACCAATACAATGTTACTCTTTCTATGAGATATATATGTAGTATGATATAAGATATTTACAGTATGCTTATTTGCATACATTCAGCAGACACACATTTGTACATGTTTTGAATTTTGTCATAAAACATTAGATGAATGGTAGATTATGATAATTATATTAATAATTATAACTAGTTAAATATGAATTTAATGTATTTATTACATTTATAAAATTACTCATATTTCAATATCATTTCATATTTTTCAAACTACATCTCTAGAGTGTCTGTTTTGCATATAATATGCATAAATTTACATTTAAAAAAGCAATTGTGTCTTTCTTTGTTTGCAAATATTTATCCTAAACATTTATAAACATAATTTTAAAAAATGTTGTTGTAAACTACATTACCATCTGAATATGTGTTAAATTATTACATGTAAAGTTTTTTCAGTAAAAATCTATTTTTTATATATTTAAAATTCATGCACATTATCATTACTTAAATTTGGATACATGTCAACTTTTACATATTGGTAATGTATTAAAAATTAAAGTTATTAAATTATTAGTTGTACTTTGGTACAATCTTTATAACATATATAACTTATATTACTGCTATAAAATATGTGACGTGGTGTTATTTGTAATTGACGACAAGTTAATTTTACCAGCTTTATACTGTATCACACCATTATAATTTCTATTCCTAACACAGTTGTTAATTCAACTCTAGCCAGTGTGACATATAGACTTTTATTATTAGAAGCTTTTTTGTTTTTTGTGAATAATGTATCTGTACCTGACATGTTTAAAGTTCATCCATTTTGGTTCGTTTGCTTAAACTTTACTAATGTGTTATTTTTTTGTCAGTAGACCGTTAAACATACAAATGAAGACAAAATGCCTGATAGCTGAAATCAGTTGGAGCAAATAAACTTTATCTGCACTACCAAAGGCTGTGTAAATACGATAAACCAAAACATGAATGACTCAATAGTCAAATTTATGGGCTGCCGCTCAGCTTGCTTAATTCTGTGATATTAAGTTTCATATTTTTGTAGGTCGTCCAGCGCATTAGAGTACGGAGTGAGCATGAACAGACTCCCGGCCTGCTTTAATTCGATTGCACTCGCAAGCCGTCCCCGAAGATTTCCTCCAGCTGATAGGATTCTGTTTTTTTTTTTTTTTATGAAACTCACTAACCCTCTTTTTTATTTTTTAATCTTTAATTAAATTTTTAATAATACCACAGCTGTTCTTAAGCACTGACTCAATTTAGAAAAGTTCCCCGCTACGTGTAATTTGTAGTTTGGCCATACGAGATGTAATCAATCAGGGGGGAAAAATGTGTTTTGCGCTTATAAATATGAACACACACGCAGAAAATATTAACCACATGACATGCTATCTTAGTCGCAAAAGCCCTTTTATAGAAGTCCGAGCATATGAGGAGTAGCAGGTGGTTTTCATAATGACGCTATTTTTAGAGACGGATTCAGTTTCTGTCTTGTTTCACATTCGCTCTTCTTCCTTCCTTTTTCTTTCTTGTGTTATAAAAACAGAAAGAATTTTTTTAAAACTGTTTCCTCCTGGAGCAGGTGATGTGACGCCATGATGTGGATGTGACTCTAGGACATCCATATCCTAGATGTTTAAATTCCCTTAAATATAATAAGTCAGTTTCATGCTGGTTTTGATACACAAAGAGCTACAGAACCGTCACAAGAATGTTACTGTTCCCATGGCGACAATAAAACGATTGTTGATCAACTGCAAAACAATGACGGTTATACGGGTAATGAGGCTTCAATATTAAATTAAATTATCGTTTGATGATAGTCAAGTAACAGAATACAACAACTAATAATAATTATCGCTATTATGGATGCCGCGTAGGAAATGAGTCAAAGGTTTGTTTATATCGTTCACACATTAGTTAGAAATTTGTAGGAGTCAAAATTCTCAAAAAAGTAGATTGTAGAAAAATATACAGGGATTAAATTTACTTTATTTGATAAGGTTTGTGGTTTCGCAGCCATGATTAGGCTAGTCTGGCTAGCAAAATTAGCGCCCGTACATCTCATTGAACGTGTCGACAAGAAAGTGCTCCCTCATTAGGCTGTTAACCTTGGTGTTTGCAGTGGTCTGCAATTGGTTTTCATATAGCTTCGTTTGAAATTAGAAGAAAAATCGTATCCTCATTTCTTTACATATTTATATAATTAAATATCTACTCAGGTGAGTTTCTTATTCTTCGCCTACAAAGCTCTCACCATCACACCCACAAGTTCCCATTGAGTGACCATCCTGTTACAGATTTCCTGTCCGTCTTAATGCGCTCCACTCTTCTGTTCTTTTATGAGAAGGCTTTCCACTAGATGTTGGAGCATGGCAGTGTGGATGTGTGTTCCTTCACACCTTCTACAAAGAGAATCAGTGAGCTCAGGTGTTTGCTAATGGAAGCTTCCAGCTCATCTCGGAGGTGATGGTTTAGTGGGGTTGATTTCAGTCAGGGCTCTGTGCAGGACACTCGAGATCTTTCACACCATGGAGCTCTTCATGGAGTTTGCTTTGAGGATGTCATATCATCATGCTGGATAAGGGATTGTAGTGAAGGGAAACTGCCACGCTACGGGACCCGATACAGTATACAATTTTCAAATTAGATTGGAAAAAATGCATATGGGTGTATGATGGGCAGGGGTGCACATACTTTTTTATGTATTTCCTTTCAAGTTTTATTTTTCTGCATACATATGATGAGATGTTGTTGTATGTGACTGATAAGGTGTAGGTAGAAGTTAAAGTTGTGACCAGGGAACTGGTGAAATGTCGGAGCACACGAGGAACCGCTCGAGGCTTTGATTTGTCACTTTGCTTAAAATCAAGGTTCAATTGTCACTTGTTTCCAGAAACAAGTCTTGGTGTCTTGTACATACAAAAAAACAAAACTAAACTAAAACATAACACTCGTCTCTTGCTTTGTCTTGTTAGTGTGGACATAAGGGTTAGGAGTGTAGCTTCCCGCTAAGCTAGCATAACAATGAAAAATTCCAAGGCTAAAAAGGCTAAACAAATGTCAGCTCATTCAATAGGCTTAACCGTCTCTCTTTCTCTTACTCTCTCTCTCTCTTTCTCTCTCTCTCTCTGATCTCTTGCTGATCTCTCTTGTCTCTGCTGACTGTTTAAAGTCCAGTCCAAACATCACTCTGAGTATCTGACCTTCACGAAAACGCCCACCGGTCATCATTAAAAAATAATAAAACAAACCCTGAGCAGTGCTTTGGCCGCAGCTCGCTCCGCTGTGGTCCGAGAGAAAGCTCTGTGGAGAGATATGAAACACTCTCTTGACCTCTTGCACGTCCAGTGACAAATGTTTTTATCTCGGCCAAGCGGAGAAGCCAGGGCCGATTTCAGCGCAGAAACATCTCAAAACCCCGTAAAACAACAATTTTTTTTCTTTTTCTTTTTTTTAAAAAAATCAGATCTCTGGTGAGCCGAGGCGAAGGAACGCAGCTCTCTTCTCAGGAAGCTCAGCTTTGAGAAAAAACGTTTCAAGCCGAGGCTCATTTTTCACCCGAAATCTGCAAGAATTGTGATTAAGAGAATGACAGAGATTAGTCTCTGCTACTTATTTAAATGTTTCGCAGTTAGCGGTGAAGCTACAATAATAATAATAATAATAATAACAATTTGCTAGCTGTTCGTTCTAGTTGTGTTTAATCAAACTTTAAGAAAAAATAACACTGTAAAGATCACAAACAGGTTTAGCCTCATAGTTAGCAGCTAATAAGAGCTAAGTTGTGTAATTGTGTTTAAACTAACATTCTATAAGCCATTACCTTTAGGTTAAAAAAAAAGGGGGGGGGGGAAACATTTTAACAAAAGAAAATAATTGTTTTTTTTTTAATTCTTTAAATAACAATCTGGTGTACGGCTTGTTAGCAAGCTGGCACATGCTAGTCGGATGCTAATATTAGCTGAGGTGAAGAGGAAGTTTGTTCTCTGGGGGGAAAAAAGGTTCAAAAAGCCATGCTTTTTTTTGGGTTGTTTTTTACCTCATGTTTAGGCGTCCTCTAGCTAGCTACGAGCTGCATCAAGGCACTCAGGTTAGCAAAAGTTTTATGGAGGGGGGTGCGAAGGGATAGATGAAATCACCAGAAAGGTTTTACAGAGTTTTTCAGGAACTCATCCTCTCACACTTTTTCTTTTTTTTTTTTCCTTTTTGCCCCCAAAAGAACATCATAAGTGTGAAAAAGTTCTGAAGCAGGGGTAGATAAAAGCGCAGAAGGAGTTCACAAGCTGCACAGTGCCTGAGCCGTGAACCTCAACTTTATGAGATTGTGCAGAAAGTGTGTGTGTGCGTGTGTGTGTGTGGGGGGGGACCGTGCGCTGAACATGGCAGCTGTTCTCGGGAAAGTCCTGCGGGGTGTTTTCTCCAAGCGAGACTTTTCTGGGTGCTGCTCTTTAATCCGCCGCTGATTTAGAGCCCGATGACTGACACCACTTTGCACTTTTCTACGTCCTGTTTCTTTGACTTTTTGTGCCAAGGCTTTATGAGACGTTAAAAATGAAACACTTTTTCAGAGGAAGAGCGGGGACAGGGAGGCCTTGGCTGGATTAGCACTAACACCGCTAACACGACACTGAAACTTTTTGACCCGTTTTTATTTTATATATCTGTCTTTTACGGAAAAGTTATAGATCCGATGTTTAACACTCGACATTCAAATTCATCTGTTCTGATTATTTTTCATCCTTTTTCTCCCTTGTTCGTACTCGTTTTGATGAGCGCTAATATATGTTTACCTGCTCGTGCTAATCATGATCTCCTTTGAGAAAAAATAAAAAGTTTTCAGAAATGTAATTTTAATAAGATCAGCACAAACACTTTCCACATGAACCTTTAACTTTTCTCCTGGAGGATTTTCTTTCTGTCCATTTTCCTCTTCCAAATTTTTCATTCCTGTTGAACTGATTTACGCTAATCGTGTTATCACGCTAATTACACTCCCCTTGTCCTGAACAAGACCAAAACTCAAAACCGTCAGGATGTTTGGATGTGAAACACTCGCCCTTCATTCATTAAGCGTTCATTCGCTTTTCATCTCCACTTTTCCACCTGCACTGAAGTCTTTCTGTAGTGATTAGCCCTAAAAATATGCTCACGCTAATCACATTTTAGTCTGAAAACTTTCAGAAATGTGGCTTTAACGAGAACCGCATGAACACGATACACATGACCTTTCCTTTCTCCTGGAGGATTTTTGTGTCCACTTTCTTCTTCCAAAAGATTTATTTAATTGTTATGGAACCGATTTATGCTAATCATATCACACGCTAATTACACTCTCCTTTGCGTTAACAGTACTAAATCTCAACCTTGTCAGCGTCACGGATGTCAAAACGCTCGCTCTGTAAATTTACTTGGAATGCTATTTTTTTTTAAACCGCTTTCATGTCCATTTAATTGTTTTGGTAACGATTAGCACTAGCATTGTTGGGCTAACTATCGTTTTAATGTAAACGTTAATAAGAACTGCTTGTGCTGGATACGCGTGATTGCTCGTTTCTCCTGGAGGACTTCTATTGGGTCTCTTTTGTTCTTCCAAAAGCCAGATTTAATTGTTGTGGTACCGATTATCGGTGTTGCTGTCAGGCTAATCGTGCTCTCGTCTGAAGGTTTCTTAGATCGTTTTAGCAATAACGAGAACAGTATAAATACGTTCCACATGACTTTTCCTTTCTGCGAGAGTTTTTTTTTTTTTTTGTCCATTTTCCTTTTTCCATGAGATTCATTTCACTATTAGGGAACGGATTTATGCTAATTATGTTAGCATGCTACATTCTCCTCTGCTTTAACGGTACTAAAGGCTCGTCGTTTTTAAGGAAACTTTATAAATATTACTGGCTTATCATTCAGATTGATCAGGAATTTATTTATTTATTTAGTCCATTTCCTTCCAGGTGTTGTATTAGAACGATTAATGCTAATACTCAGATTTACCTTTAACCGAGTAAACTATTAGCCCAGGTTTTTGTTTAAAAAGTCCATTTTATTTTATCTTTTAAAATTCAGTTATAAATTGAATTAAAGTAAAAAATAAAAAGACACTCATTATAGTGTGGCTAATCTAATACTAGCTAGAGCTAATGATTTAAATTTACACAGCAAAGTACATATATTTACTGTAAACATGAATATGTGTTAAAATGCATACAGTATATAGAAAAGAAGCTTTAGGCAAATGAGGAATGCTTTAGGAACGACCATATGTATGTGGAAAAACAAACAATCTGGACTTGCATTTGGAAAGATAATTAAAATTTAGTAATTAAAATTAGTCAGATAAAAAGAAAAATTTTTATGAGAACATTAAACTCCATTATTAAAATTGTGTTAAAATTTTTGCTTAAGTTGAATTGGATTGATGTTTCAGAAAATCACCTCCCTCACCTATAAATGGCCAAAGCTCATTCTCATTCTCATAACTCCATTAAAGGTAAAGTGCACAGGGAGCACAAAATGAGCAATCAGCGTGAAGACTGAAAGGCAGAAGTGGAAGTTATTTTGACTGACTATTAAATAACATATGTATAATATAAATATTAATAAACTATAGCATAACGTTTGATTGTCTCAGGTGTGTGTTTACGACTCTGTGCAGACAGTCCAGCCCGTCCTCTCTTTATACACCGCTACTTCTTTTATCACAATTAAATGATATGTTTTATTTGAGTTTATGTTGGCTCGCTATCTTTTTTATTCATTAAGTTCTTTAATTAAAGGCACTGAAATAAAACGACTGATTTGCGCTTTATTTTCTCTCGAATGCTGTTAGCTCCTGACCTGAGGATGTGTTTCTGATTGAGACACGAAAGCTCTTCTAGAAGCATCAGTAATTTAATCTGCACAGTTTATTCCAGATATAAAAGTGCAGTATTCCATGCAGATCACAGGATCTGAAGTCCATCGTGTCAGTGTTAGTTTTAAGTTAGTTAATTAGTTAGTTAGTGTTCCGATGTGTACATCTGCACTTTTTTGCATGTAAATGCTAACATGCAAAGTTTTTGAATAAATCAGCTCATATCCAGCGTGATTAATGAATGTATACGATCAACGAGCCGCTGTGATAAAGCTTGTGATGTCACATATGTGTAGGTCAGGTACACTCCTCGCCCGTTACATAATCGCTGTCTCTCGGTAGAAATGATAGCGTTCGCTACCCACGATCCAAACCGGCGCGCCTCGCATCCTCTTCCTGCTTCTTACGCTTTATTAATGTTAAAAATGCCACCGATGACAATAACCTCATTTATTTCCAGTCTTGTTAGCAATCGTGTTTACTTCCTGTCTTTCCTCTCACAAACGCCTTATTTGTGTCATTGTTCGAGGAAAAACTTTTTAAATAACATTTTCAGCCTTTACATTTCTGTGTGAGTGTAAACGTCTTTGAGGAACATCTTCACACCCACACCGTCTATAGAAATACCAGGTCTACAGTATGTATCGGCATCAATATGCTCATTTAGAAACTTTCACTAATATTAGCTAACTTCTCTTGCTGTTTAACAGATATAAATGCTTAATAATAAGTATGAATAATAATAAAACTGGAGATACTGATCCATTTGCTTAAAATAAAAGTCAGAAAGCTTGCATTTAGATGTAAATAAAATTAAACAATTTTGTATGGTCACATGACATTTCCGGTGTTTCTCTCCTTCATGTTCTCTTCTTTGTTTCTTCTCCTTCTTTTTCTCTTTCTTCATGTGTTTTTTTTTCTCGCTTTACTGGCTTTAACAGACATTGTGTAATTTGCGTTCGGAGAAAGACGAAACCCGAGAACATGCTGATACACCGCAGGGGGAGAAAAAAAGAAAACTAATTTCCTTTAAGTTAACACAGCGACCTAAAAACCACAGGAGAGCCTTAAACCCGGGGTCTACATGTTTTACTGATGTTCAAACATCTCTGTTGTGCTGTTTATGGCGTTTATTCAAACCCGACGTTTTCTCTCTCTCTTGCACACAGGTTTCTGGTCTGCTCTCGTCCCCCGGGTGGTATATCTCCGAAACATGATCTGCTTAGCCTTTAAAACAATGTTTTATTAAATCACGATCATATTATTAACCTGCGAGACATCATGAGGCCTCGTTAGAAAGTTCCGGCTCAAAGCAAATAAGATTTCATTTTAACGATGTGTAAATCAGAAGGTAAAAAATGGCCGCCATGCTCTCGGACCGAATTAAACGGCCCCCAGGAGTCCGCTCTGTCCATCACGAGGAAGGGAGGACGAGGGTGGACGAGGGAGTGTGGATGATTCGAGGAGTGTTTTGATGCGCGGGTCAGGCGTCATGCTAATTTTCGCTCTCCTTACATCATAACGTTCTCTCGCCAAAAAAGGATACAACTCGTCGCTAACCGCCCAAGCTGTCGCTCCGCGCGTCCTCCTCGCACTTCTTACGTTTTATTAATGTCGAAAAACGGTGCCAAGGACAACAATCGAGCTCATTCCGCTCGGGAGTCGCCTCTGGGCGTTTGTGTTAACTTCCTGTGTTTTCCTCACATCTCATTTCTGTCATCACTCGATGGTAAAAGTTCCTAATTTGAATTGTTACAATTATATTGTTACTTTTTTTTTTAATATATAAAATAAATCATAGAAATGACTAAAAATATCCGAGCAACATCTTGATATCTTCTCCCTTGATAACAATGCAGCTTGTTGTTTAGCTAAGTGCTAGTGCCTGAACCACAGCCGCGAACGTGTCCGAATGTCTTTTAAGGTTATAAGAAAAAGCTTTGTCGCCATAGTAACGTGTACGAAGATGATGTTCTGTACTGCACATATACACGCTACTCTAGAGTGACAGGTGTGTTTACGATATGAAATACTGATGAAATAAATAGCGTATGAATAAATAAATACTGATAAGCGATTCTGTGAGAGTTCTGCAGTGGATGGAGTCCCAGTGATCTGCTGAGTTGTTCCATGGTGCTGTGGGAGACGTTTATGAAGTACAGTGGAGGTAGAATGGAGGAAGAACAGTCCCTGCTGAGCTTTTATGACCAACGGAGAAGGACCAGGTGAGATCTTCTGGGTGATGTGGACACCTAGAAACTTTTCCCTCTTTCCCTTCTTTCCACATTGTCTCTGTGTGTGCGGAGGGCAGAGTGTGAGTGGATCTCCTGTGGATCAGGACAGGACAACTGGGTGGCAGTCATCCCATCACTGGCTGCTTTGAGGCAGGTGAGGATGGTAAGCTTGCTGCTAAGGAGGTTGAAGATGTTCATGGACCAGCGTTCTTTAGTGAGATCTATATTTCACCTGGTGGTGGTGAAGATGGAGTGCTGGTTTGTTTTCAGGTGCAATTCTGTTATATGAGGGAATGAACCTGGTTGAGGACGTCTGTGAGAGGAGCGTCTGTGTTAGAGCGTGAGGGATTGTGTCACTGATTCTGTAACCCATAACCATGTTTCCTGTTTATAATGTTTTAATTCAGTTTCATAAGCATTCAAGTCAAACGGGATTTAAACACAGTTATGAGAGTAAAAACTCCCTTTATTTCTCTATATAATCTCCTGCTACACTATTGCACTTATCCCAGTGTTTCCATCAGTCTGGAAAGTTCTCTCAGTACACCGGAGCCATGATCAGACTGCCTGATTCACGGCTGAAACGCCGGCCTCCCAGGAACTCCTTTAGTGGCCCAGACATGTGGAAATGTCTTGGAGTGAGATCAGGACTGTGCGGGGGACGGGGGAAATCCACTCGTTGAATTTTCACAGTGTAGTGGGCTCCGGGTCACCTCGGCCGGGATCGTCATTCAGAGATGTACAGCTTTCTTTAAAAACGTTTTTCTAAAGCTTTACTGCAGCTAAGAATCTCATCACTGTACTGCGCTTGAAGTCTTCTGTAAATGTCAATCATTTTCACGCCTTCATCCACCAGAAAGTTTATTAAAAGTCCCGGTTTGACTTAAACACTCCTCTTATGTATTTTGTTTGTGAGTGTGTGTATGTGTGTGTGTGTGTGTGTGTGTGTGTGTGTGTGTGTGTGTGTGTGTGTGTGCTTTAGGCTCCTGGCACTGGTTCTGGCTGTAATAAATGATTAGTGTGTTGGCCGTGAGCTCGGCCGTAAATCAGAGTGTGTTTGGATGCGTCTCGTTACCAGATGAGAAGACAAAGTGAGTGAAGGCTGAGGAGTGTGTGTGAAAAAATGGGGAAAAGAAAGAAAAGAAAGTAAATTAGAATGAAGGAGGAAAGTAAGAAGGAAAGAAAGGAAAAATAATATCAAACTTAAACTATAAATGGGAAGAACCAGCGACAGTTCCTTAAATAATCCTTATAATCCTTATTCTTATTCATTATTATTGTTGTTGTTGTTTGTTAATTTATTTCACTAGTATTATTGTTGTTATCAATATTGGAGTCGGAGTTATTTCTAGTTAGTAGTTGTTAGCTGTGTTGTTGTTTGTTCTTATTGTTTATCAGTTATTATTGTTATTATAAATAGCAGAGGTCTGAGCGTCTGTTTCACTCAGCTCGCCTCACTGTCCACGGGTGCCAAAACTTTTCTCCTTCTCAATTTAAACCCCAGGACAAAAGAAACACACAAATGTTCATCCGAGGAAGCACTTCACTTTAGTTTACATGAAATACACACACACACCCACACACACACACACACACGCGCGCGCGCGGCTAGTGCTGATGGTGTGTGAGAAACGCCCCCCCCCCCCCAACCCCCTCCTCTCTGTGTTCACTTCAGTAAGGTGAGCAGTCTGACCTCAACCGATTGAGAGTTTTTATTTTATCGGATCTTTGATGCCAGTGCAATAAGTAGCAACAAATGTGAACAGATGTAGAGCAGGAGCGATGACGGATGAGTGTAGCTACGCTCCGAAATATTCCTCCGCTCTATCCGAACCCTGGAGGACATGGTTCGGCCCGGGCGCATTCCAACACCACGACTCATCCCGGGATACGGCAACCGCATCCAAAAACAAGAGGGGGAAAAAAACCTGTCTCTCTCTCTCTCTCTCTCTCTCTTCTTCTGACTTTGTCTCCCTGATGTGCTTTTGGTAAGTACATGAGAGAGAAAAAACATCTTCTCCCTCCACAGCAAAAAGTCTTTAATTTCCTCTCGGTAAAATGATCTCTCGTAAAAATTATGTGCGTTTGAGGAGATTAATAAAGCGATGAAACATGGCTGGCGTTTCTGATCACGCCTCGGATAACGTCCTCGTACAGGACGCGTCCTCGTTCCTGGGTTCTAGCCGAGTCCCACGAGGACACGATCCGAGCCCGGCGCATTCCGACCTGACGACTCATCCCCGAGCAACGTATCCAAAAACAGCTCCGGTCTCAACCTCTCTCTGATCCTCCTCCCTCCTGCGCATGCCAGCTTGGCATTCTCTACGTAGAACCGAAAAATCATCATAATGCAGAAAATAAATTTTTAAAAATGAATTAAAAAAACATGTCAACACTGTAACCATAGCAACACCGTCGTTAAGTGGAGTCAGCGGCGAGTGTGTGTACTCTGTTTGTGTTTTTTTTTAGAAATCTAAATCAGTGTCTGTGGGTCACAAAACAGGAAGACAATAGCAAAGAAGGTGGAGCCAAAAACATAAAAACCGTGACGGAGCGTGTCTGGAAAAAACCCCCAAAAAAACAGGAAGTCAACGGGGTCAGAAAACAAGACTCGGGAGTGCAGGAGAAGAGCTGGCAAAGGGCAAAGGTGCACAAGGCCGGGGGCGGGATCAAACACGCGCAAACACACACCTTCCACTTCTTCTAGTTAGAACAGTGTTAGTCATAAACACTCCTCTATTTATCCACCGTGTTTCTGTTTAAAGTCTCTAAGAATAGTGTCGAACCTTTAAACCTTCCTCAGTGAAAAAATTTAAACTGAACTGCTGATAACGCTAATGGCTGGCTCCGCCCACCACGTTAGCTTAACAGGCGAGATAGCAAAATACTAAATATTATTAATACTATATCCTGCATCCCGATTGGTCAGAAAAGTGAGAATAAAGAGACGCTGTGGAGTTTATCGCTGCTATAACAAGAACTAACTTTATAAGATTCAGGAAGCACTATTAGAAAATAATCAACTTGTGTGTGTGTGTGTGTGTGTGTGTGTGTGTGTGGTTCACACGGTGTTGATTATTTCCCTAAAACAGGACGGGAAGCTGATGTCCAAGTTCAGAGGCGTAAGAAGGTGCTGAACCGTGAAATAAATAGCCGCGTGAGATGAACGGTGTCGATAAACATTTCAGATCTATAATTCCGCCGAGAGCCGCAGCTGGACTTCATTCTCAGCTCGTGAGTCAGCGAGTGGGATTTAATCACGGCTTCACACAGTTGGAATGAATGAACGTAAGATGCATTTCCTTATTCGCGAAGAGGTATTCCAGATACGGCCAAAACCAACTGATAGCGCTTCGACTCTGACCCCAACTCTAATTCTCCCGCTATGACGGATGTGTGTTTCTCAGCGTACGTTGAGCAAATGCCTGCTTTAAATCTTCCCGGTAAGTGACAGGCGTGTTTTCCTTCTCGTTTCCAAGATAAATGAAATCGCTAATTAATAGCCGAGAGGAGTTTGTGTAAATCCACTCGGATCGTGGGCCGTTACAGAAAACAGGGAGCACCGAGCAGCAGGAGGGGCCGTCATGTTCATTCCAGCATGGAGAGAGAGAGAGAGAGAGAGAGAGAGAGAGGGAGAGATGAAACGTGTCCAGCTCCAGGAAACAAATACACTAAACCAGCAAACGAGCAGCACTACAGTTATTGCAAACACACACACACGCACCCTTTAGAGCAGGTTTGGCCAAAGGTGGTGCTGTGCTTCGTTACTGACTTTAACACATGCAACATACGATTAAATAAAGCCACGTCCCCCCCAGAATCAGATCCTTAAAAGTGATGCTCCAGAGCCCTCAAATGCCATGTGCCAAGGTCACATCCCAAACCACGTACCTAAAGCCATGACCACAAAACTCACATTTATCCAAAATATGCCCCTAAAGTCACAATCCAAAAGCCAGACACCCAAACCCCCCACCAACCTCACCCCCCCTCAACAACGAAACCACTTGTCAATCAAGTTTGGCTCCAACAACCATAGCCACGCCCCAAAGATCCACTCAATCCCAGATGGGCGAATCCCTGCTCCCGAAGCATGCTGGCAAAACCACAGCCCTGTAAAGGGGTGCTATTTGAGCCTGCACACCAACACCAGCAAACTTCTATCTATCTGATCCTATCTCTCCAACTCGATTCCACGGAGACCAAGGGTGACAAGCGATTAGGGATCGCCAGTTAGCAGGCCTACGAACTGTGGGAAGAAAATCGGAGTATCTGGAGGAAACCCACCAAGCACAGGGAAGAACATGCAAACTCTACAAATACAGACCCTGAGGTGGGAATCGAACCCGGACCCTGGAGGTGCAAGGCGACAGTGCTGACCACTACGCCACCGTTTCACCAATGGATACATACGCAAAGACAAAAACATTCCTTGAATCAGAAATTAAATGAAAAGAATAATGAAATAAATAAATGAGTAAATGACTCAGCGGAGAGGTGCAAGGTTAGCGGAGGTCGCTGCGCACTGGGGAAATGTTAAACGTGGCGCCTGAGACGGGGACGTTTTTAGTGAAGCTCTGCAAATTGGAAAGACAGTTGTGAAGACGTGAAGATAATCTCCGCGTCGGGGTGTGAGGAATTTCAAACCGACTTTATTTGATTCTCTCACGTTATACAGAGGAAAAAGAAATGACTTCAACACACACACACACACACACACGCACACGAATAAATGTATATATAGAGAGAGAGAGACTAAAACTTTGGGCTGCTGTTATGTTCTCCAGACCTCGGCTCTCCTGCTGGTGAGATTTATTAATGAAACAGCGAGCGCTTAACCGACGGACGTTCTACAGTTACGGGCGATAAGTTACACTGTATGTTAAAGTCATGATATAATATATCTGTTCTTCTCAAACACACAGATACGAACCCTGTGCACCCGGATAAATACCTCACAAATATTTAGAACAAAATGACAGCATGGTCACACCTCAAATAAGAGTAAACTCTTGTGATGTTGGAACTGGAGTTACAGCAAAGGAAACATGTAACGCTGCACAAAGGGTTTAATCTCCGCTTGTTCTGGGCATAAAATCACCAGGAGAGCCCAAAACGGCGCCCCCCAGAGGCCCAAACCAGATCATCATTAGCGTTTCGGGTGGAAAAATTAAACAGTGTAAAGAGGAACAGTTTTCACGAATTCGATGATCAACAACGTAACAGGATGTAAGCGCAGCTAACGTCCAGCATACATGACCTGAACCGATCTGTATTTCCTGTCGGGGAGAGTCCGTGTCTCTAAAGCATCTGCTAAGCACAGGCTCTCTGTGTTCCTTAAACCAAACACAACTGTATGCTACTTCTGTGTGTATGTGTGTGTGTGTGTGTGTGTGTGTGTGTGTGTGTGTGTGTGTGTGTGTGTGAGGGTGAAAAACAGAAAATGAGGTTATTTAAGCAGCTGCACATGGACGACCCGAGTCTCCAGAGTCGAGCGCTGAGTTTCTGAGTCATTAAGCTTAAGAGGAATCTGATACACTGGTTCCGAGCCGGGTTCGGCGCTCAGCTGGCGTTCACGTTTGACATTCTGACACGGCCTCGTGTGTTTGCGGGTTTCAGATCACGGCTACTGCTGCCATCGTGGATAATGGACATTCCATCTCAGCCAACAAAAAATGAAGAAATTCAAAGACCAAAGGTTTTGGTTTGTGTGCTGGCTCTGTTTCTATTTAAGTGTTCGTTATGAAGTTATAAACATTTCTCTTAAAGAGTAACGTCAGTGTAGCACACTTTCAACATTGTAGCTAAAGGAAGCTCTGGAGCAAACATGCTAATATGCTAGTTTGTCGCTAGGTACAATTTAAAGTACGTGATACCTGTACTGTAGTACCTATAGCCATCGACTTTTCAAGCATTTTGCCTTCGGCATACGAAGCATTTTCGGCACATGACCAGACACACGTACTTCTGATCAAAATTTGTTTGCGTCAGTGGAAAGTGAAGTGAAACGATGTTTTTGTGGGTAGACACCCTAGTAAAAAAAAAGTATGCTAAGTATATTAAATCCTAGCGTGCCAAAGCATACTTAAATGTACTTGCAGCAGACTAATGACTAGTATACTTGAAGTTGGCTATTTTGGAACAACTAATTTTGTACTAAGTGTATTTAAGTTGCTATCCTGTATTTAAGGATAGCGCTGGCCTCGAGTGTGTTACGACGCCCCCAATGGTGTGTGAGCGAGCAGTTCGAAAAGATGCGGTCGGCTGGCGTCACGTGGTTCGGAGGAAACGCGTGATAGTCTTCGGCCCT
>JAQMYL010000038.1:34744711-34770059 GCA_030014365.1 Clarias pachynema
AATGACTCAAAACTTTACTGAGATATTGTGTGTGTGTGTGTGTGTGTGTGTGTGTGTGTGTGTGTGTGTGTGTGTGCGTATGTGTGTGTGTGTGTGAGAAAGAGAGAGACTAGAAGCTGGTTTTAATAAAGAGTTGATGTGTTGATGGTTTGCAGCTGGCTGATGTCATAGTGCAGTGGTTTTGGTACACACACACACACACACACACACAGAGGGTGTGGTATTTTCTTCTCCAGCTGTTTTTCATTCTCTCACTGTATTTCACAATAAGCTACTGTGACACACACACACACACACACACACACACACACACACACACACAGAGTGGTTCACTTTGCTGCACTTTCATTTTTATTTTTTTTGACTCCTTTTGTTGCCATGGCGATTTTAGGAAGTCACACACTCTCTCCATCACTCACTGGCTTTAAAGCAACATGCACACACATACACACTCTCACACACACACACATACACACACACACACACAGTTCCTGTCATGTCTGTCAGCACGGCTGACACTAAGTGTGTGTGTGTGTGTAGTGTGTGTGTGTGTGTGTGTGTGTGTGTGTGTGTGTGTGAGAGAGTGTGTGTGTGTGCACGCAAGAAAGAAGCTAGAATATAAAATGAGTAATTGACGGAAAAGGAAACAGAGTGAAATTGGAGGAAAATTAAGAAGAAAGAAGAATAAAGAGGAAGAGAAGAGGAAGTGAGACCAGATTGCGTTTCTCTCATGATGTACGTTTCCATGGCAACAGCTATTTATTTTTCCAGGTCTTAAGTGTTCACATGGACGTCGCTGTGTGAGGGGACAAAGAATGAAAAGCTGGTGAAGTAGTATCATTACAGAAAGAGGAGAGAGAGAGAGAGAGAGAGAGAGAGAGAGAGAGACAGGAAAGCAGACAGAATAAAATGTAAAAAGGACAGAAGACAGAAGCAGTGAAACCATAATTATCTCTCTCTCTCTCTCTCTTCCTTATCTCTCCCTCTCTCCATCCATCCTGCAGTGAACTGTATCCAGAGGATGAGGTTGACTCCGCCCCTTGACGAGCTCCAGCCTCCGCCCTATCAGGATGAAGACGGCTCGACCTCTGACCTCGCCGACACGAAGAGCGAAGCACACGACCCCGAGAGCTTCAGCAACGCCAAGGGCCTGGAGGAGGACGTCCCGAGTGACAGCACCGCCGTGCTCAGCCCCGAGGTGTGTGTGTGTGTGTGTGTGTGTGTGTGTGTGTGTGTGTGTGTGTGAGAGACACTCTCCCTGTGATTAATGTTGTCTCTCATTTAAAATATTAATGACATCATCACAAGGTATCCTTTGTTTCCTTCTCTCTCTCTCTCTCTCTCTCTCTCTCTCCTTCTCTCCATGTTCTCTTTATCCCTCTTGTATCCGTCTCTTTACATTTCTCTTTCTCTCTTCTGTTTTTCTCCATTTGCCCTTTTCTCAATCTTTCATTCTGTCGTTTTGTCTTCATGTCTCATTCTCTTTCTTCATTTCTTTTCCTCTCCACTCTTCACTTCTCTTTACTATATTTTCTCACTACATATTTCTCCCTTCTTCACCTCTCCACCTCTCTCTCTCCACCTCTCTCTCTCTCTCTCTCTCTCTCTCTCTCTCTCTCTCTCTCTCTCTTTGTGTAGGATCTGTCTGTCCGTGGTTCTTCCTCTCCTCTCCTGAAGCTTTACTCTCCTGACTCACCCTTCTCTCCGTTCGGGACGCTGCACATCCTCTTTGACTATGATTTGCACCAGCGCTGCCTCTCAGTTACCGTAACCGCGGTGACCGACCTCCCATCGCCACGGCGATCACCCGGTGTCGTCTGGCAGCTCCACCTGGTGCTGCTTCCCTCCAAAAAGCAGCGTGCCAAGACAGCCGTGGCCAGGGGGCGGAGCCTCAGCGAGACATTCCGCTTCAGCCATGTCCAATCGGAGAGCATCGGGAACTACGGCGTACGGTTTCGTCTCTACAGCATCAGCAAGATTAAAAAGGAGAAGAAAATGCTGGGAGAGAAAGTGTTCTACCTCACCAAACTAAACCTGCAGGGCAAAATGGCCGTCCCTCTGCCTCTGGAACCCTGCTGCAGTGCCACGGTGAGGGCAGGACAGGATGGGGAGAGGATTGAGGATGGGGAGACGATGAGGAGGATGAATGGATGGATAGATGTTGGAGAGACAAGTGGATGGATGGATGGAGGGATGGATGGAGAGATGGATGGATGGATGATGGAGTGATGTATGGATGGAGGGGTATATGGATGGATGATGAAGCGACAGATGGATGGATGGAAGGATGAGGGAGAGATGAATGGATGGATGATGCAGAGATAGATAGATGGATGGATGGATAGTGAGATGGATGGATGCTGGATGATGGAGAGACAGATAGATGGATGATGGAGAGATGACGATTGGATGGATGGATGGATGGATGGATGGATGGAGAGACGGATGGATGATGGAGAGATGTATGGGTGGATGGATAAATGGATGATGGAACGACACATGGATGGATAGATGGATGATTGGAGAGTCAGATGGATGGAGAGTCAGATGGATAGATGGATGGATGATGGAGAGACACGTGGATGGATGGATGGATGGGTGGATGGATAAATGGATGATGGAGAGACGTGGATGGATGATGGACAGACGGACGGACAGACGGATGGATGGATGGATGGATGGATGGATGATGGACAGATGGATGGATGGATGATGGACAAACAGATGGATGGCTGGATGATGGAGAGATGTACGGGTGGATGGATGGATGATGGAGAAATGTATGGGTGGATGAATAAATGGATGATGGAAAGACACATGGATGGATGGATGGATGGATGGAGAGTCAGATGGATGGATGATGGACAAATGGATGGACGGATTGATGGACAGATGGATGGATGATGGAAAAATGGATTGATGGATGAATGGATGATGGGGAGACACATGATTAATTGATCGATGGATGGATGGGTGATGGAGAGACAGATTGATGAATGTTGGAGAGATGATGATGGAGAGACAGGTGGATGGATGGAGAGACGGATGGATGGACAGGTGGATGGATGGAAAGGCAGATGGATGGATGGATAATGGAGAGATGTACAGGTGGATGGATGAATGGGTCGAGAGACAGGTGGATGGATGGAGAGACAGATGGATGGATGGATGGTGGAGAGACAGATGGATGGATGGTGGAGAGATGTACGGGTGGATGGATGGATGGACAATATAGAGACAGGTGGATGGACGATGGAGCGGCAGGTAGATGAACAGATCAATGAGTTTAAGGATGAACAGATGAACTGATGGTTTCAGTTTTCAGGCCTCCCTGTCTTGCTGTTCCGTACAAAGGCATGGTGCATTATGGGAGTTGTACGTTAGTCTGTGCGCGTTGTGTGGACTGTCTTCATACACTACAGAGGAAACACAGTGTGATTTGGGACCAAGAAATAATTTGTTTTTAAATCACAGCTGATAAAATAAATAGCTGTTAATGACAAAACACATTGGTTTGATGGATGGACCCATGGAGTTATCTGTGTGTGTGTGTGTGTGTGTGTGTGTGTGTTTCAGGCCAGCGAGTCTCAGACGAGTGTGTCTGCGGCATCGTGCAGTGAGACGGCATCTACGTTCCAGTCGGGAGGTCAAAGGTCATCACCCGAGATACTGCTAGGGCTTGTTTACAACGCCACCACGGGCCGCCTCTCTGTTGAGGTCATCAAGGGGTGTCACTTTAAAAACGTGGCCACCAACAAACCACCCAGTAAATACACACACACACACACACACACACACACACATCATGACCGTGACTCGGGGTGTGTAAAAGTCATTATGTCATGTTTATGACGCCGTTATTCCTCTCGTTAGACCCACACTAATGCTAACTCTAGCGCTAACCTTACGTGATGTCATTTAACGTTTAACCTGCTAACCTGTGTCTCTCTTCTCCCTCTGTTTCTGTCCAAATATTCCACAAACACACCTGAGAAACTCCCGGGCCACGCCCAACTCACCTGCTGCTGCACTAAATAGTCTACACGCTCTTCTCTGTCTCGTATCTCTTTATGTGCATTTTCCTTTGTTTTTTCTCCTCTCTGGTTATTAACCCTTTCCTCTCCTTCCTTGTCTGTCTCTCTCTCTCTCTCTCTTTTTTCACTGTCCCCATTCCCCCCCCACCGCATCTGCCTGCCCCGCCCATGTTCCTCGTCAGATGGACTGTTCTGTTGTCTAAAGCACTTGATAGGTGGGCAGGTTTATATAATCCGAGGTGAGTCTTCCCCTTGCTCACTCGCTTCCTACAGTAGCTGTCCATGTGGAACGTCTGCATGTTTGGATTTTTGCGCAGGGTCTCGTGTCTGAGAGCGCCACCAAGAGTACCCTGAGCGCATGCGTTTCACTCACCGGTGTAGTGATTCAAATTCAGACTGTAGCATATGATGTGCGATTCGGGTATTGATGTGTCCCTCTGTATTGCTTTTGGTGAATAAGATCCCAGTGTACTGGACTAACATTTGCGTGCTAAGGTCTGTACACTTGAAACAAAACTAGGGCAAAAATGTTTTTAAAGAATTATCACAAATATCAGAAATACTCACTATATTCACTATATTAGATAATTAAAAAACTCCTTAATTTGTATATAAGTAAAAAAAAATGAATTCCTGCCACCAAGAAATCAGAAGGGGGCACATACTTTTGCATTCATTAGTATTAAGTATTAGTATAAGTGCTACATATTAACAAAGAATGATGACTTCTGGTTTCCAGTGAACAATTAATTGATCAAACGAAGAAAAAAAAAGCGAAGTTCTTGGTAGAGAGCTCAGACATGAGGACAAGCATCACACCTGTATGTGTGTGTGTGTGTGTGTGTGTGTGTGTGTGTTTGTGTGGGTGCGCATGCATGGCATCTATATTTATTTGAAAATGGTAGTGAATTTGTAGCAGATGTGTTGCACCACACCACTGCTGAACCCTGCGCTCTGATTGGTCAGAAGGTGTTGATTAATTCTCTATAACAGCAGCTCTGACAGTAGCGCGGGTTTATATTATTATATTATGAGAGGTTATCGTTTCCATAGCAGCCGCTCATCACAGGGACGTGTACAGTGGACGCTTCATATTTGATTAGATGACGGTTTCTGTAAATGAGTGGAAGGAGTCTCCAGTGTCAGAGGTAAAGCTGTAACTGTAAGTTCGTCCACATCTTCAGGACAGAGGAGAAAGCGAGTGGTTACAGCTGTTATAGTGTAAGAGACAACAGGAACTTACTGAGAGAATTATGTGATGTTTTAATGATGTTTTAATTTTTTATTAATACAAACTGATATATTTGTTTATCTTTAAACGTCAGAATTATAAACCAATATTTAAAAACAGGTCTTGCTATTAGGTAGTGAAGCTTTAAATATTAACTTAAAGTAATTTTTTTTATTGTACTCGGTAGATGTATATAGTAAATGTACCCCGTTACTGTACTTACGTATATACTGTAATTCACGCGTAGGTACTTTACTTGAATAGTTTAGTTAGAGGATACTTTTATTCAGATGTACAGCAGATGTCTGTACTTTTACTTCACTGCAATTCTGCATGGCATTGCGTTACATAACCAGAGAGGTGTGCAGCATTTGAAGCGGAATTTCGCCACGTGCTGACTATTATGCCTAATTGCGTGACTTGCTTTTCCTTCGAGACATGTCTAATGATGCAAACCCTGTACATCTGATACTTAAGTAACTTTGAAGGTGTGTACTTTTGTATTTTTACTCAAGTACACATGTAGATGGAAGACCTCTACTTTTACTTGAGTAATATTTGCTGTAGGGAATCTCTACCTTTACTCAAGTACAGGATTTGGGTACTTTGCCCACATTTGCTGACACAGCACGTTAACATCATTAACATTATTCCTAAATTGCAATCCATCACTGATATCTACAACTTCTGCTAATCTCAGATATCGTTATTCGAACACGATGAAGCGAGCTCTCCATGTGCAGAAATGAGATTGTTTCCCAGCACAAAGCGTTTACGCATTTCCTCCCGTCTCCTTTCGGATCGTGACAACGCCGCTTTCAATAAAGCCAATCACTCGAATTTAATCGCCGCTCGGTTCTTTCACCTCCGTCAGCAGGAGGTCGATTAATGCAGCGCTAAAGCACTTAAGGTGTCAAAGTCGCTCCTTTTCCAGCGCGAGCCAAATCAGCTCACTTCACCCGAGCCTTTATATTCGAGTGAGAGAAAGAAACAGATACAATTTCTCTTTTTTTAGCAGAGACGAGGAGGGGACCTGGCAGGCAGCTGCCACTTGTGTGTGTGTGTGTGTGTGTGTGTGTGTGCGTGTGCGTGTGTGTGTGTGTGAAGTCTATCGAAGAGCCTTTGCTTTTATTTTCCTGTTTACACACAACAAAAGGCGAGCCTACCGCATCAGCCCTCATTGACGTGTTCAGGAAAAGCGTATGAATCCTGATCACTTCAGCGGAGCGAAACTGATAATGCAGCAATCAGAGGCTTTCCGCCAAAGCTGACAATAACGATTAGGAGACGGTTAATAAAGAGCGCGTGAAAGGAACCGCAGCCGGGTGTCTGATGTTTGACCTTGCAGGCGTTTTTTTATTCTTTCTATGAATTATACCTGGAACATCGTTCATGAGTTATTTTCTGCAGCAGCGCTTCAAGATTCAAGACTCTTTATTGAATCTCGTAGACTATACTAAGTACAGCGAATTTAAGATTGATAAATGAGGAAAGAGTAAAGAATCGTGAGAAACCTGATGATGTCATGATTTAACAGGGCGCGTCCTGGGTCTCAAACCCATGTCTGACGTTCAGACGCATTCAGACGTATCCTCAGGACAGAGGAGTTTACGCTTCTTTGCGGTTTCTTAGTAATTTAAAACATCTGACATGTTGCTCTTTAATAAATCCCTGAGTGCTTTCAGAGTGCTGTGGTGTAAGAGGAGTGACACAGACGGTTGCTATAGGTGGTAACATTAGCATTGCTTCATGCTTTATTATATTATATATATTAACCATGTGCTTGTTTTATTGTTTGCATTCACGACTGCTCCTCCTCCTCCTCCTCCTCCTCATTCTAGACACGTACGTGAAGCTGACCCTGCTGAACTCCATGGGTCAGGAAATGTCCAAGTGTAAGACGTCGCTCTGCCGCGGCCAGCCGAACCCCACCTACAGAGAGACCTTCGTGTTCCAGGTGGCGCTGTTCCAGCTGTCGGACGTCACGCTCATCCTCTCCGTCTACAACAAACGCAGCATCAAGCGTAAGGAGATGATCGGCTGGATCTCTCTGGGCCTGAACAGCTCGGGCGAGGACGAGCTCATGCATTGGACTCAGATGAAGGAGTCTAAAGGACAGCAGGTGTGTCGATGGCACAGTCTGCTCGAGTCTTAGGGAGCGTCATGGCCACGATTATGATCTCGACCACGACGATGATGAAATGACAGAAAAAAAGAGAAAGGCATTATGGGAAACAAACCCTGAGAATGCAAAAACTGTGACGAAGAGAGGGAAGAAAAGTAAAAAAAAAAACTCACAAAGCAGGGCATTATGGGAAATATCTCACCACGGGTGTGACGTCGGCCCCGCCTTTTTATATCGCAGGAATGTGAGGATGACAAGGAAGGTGGAGGTCAGGAAAAAAGAAACAAGTGGAAACTAATTCTGGAGCTGTGATGATAATTAGGGAGACATGGAGAACACCAGAGCAGTGCATTATGGGAAATATCTGTGTGTGTGTGTGTGTGTGTGTGTGTGTGTGTCACACGGCTCGCAATTAGGAATGCGATGATGAAGAATGGAGCAACGAACGATAAAATACGTCAAACAGGAAGTTCTCAAGCCGTGACGATGATGATGATAAGAAAAAGAGACGAGGGCGAAATCAGCAGAGTGGTGCATTCTGGGAAACGGTCAAGGGCCCGAAGCCATTCTGTTGCCTTGAATGTTTGAGGAATGATTAAAAAAAAAAAAAAACACTAAACCCACAGTGCATTATGGTAATGAATGAAAAAAAACATGTTAACCTTTAACGCGGGAGATCGATTTCTGTTATCATTATTAATTGTTAATTTATTTCCAGTTTATTATTCATGTAATCGGCTTTAATTGAGAGCGAGAGATCGGACAAACAGCGGATCAGTGACGGCGTTTACACACCCGAGGTCTACACACAGACGTGGTGTTTTAAAAAGAACAAGCATTAATATTCCGGTCCAAACCATGTAGCCCCGCCCACACAAGCTTTTTTTTCCTGGGGATTTTTTTTTTGTAGTCTTACCCCTTGACTTTCAGCTGGAACTAATTTGGTTCTACATTTTACAATTAAACATCATCCCCTTAATGAAACCCTCGCCTAATTAGTTAAACACACCAGCAGCACTCGTTGGTATAAAGTTGAGCTTTAGTGAGTTCTTAAGCAGCTGCATAGAAATTACAAGGAGGTTGACTTCATCAGCTTAGCACCCGGTGTTCCAGCGCTGATCGCACAGGTAGCTAGCACTAACAATGTTTGTTGCAGGTCATAAAAGACCATCAGAAGATGAATTTTATTAGTAATGGCACAATGTTTTCAGATGAAAAAAAAGTGCATTTATTAACAAAATACAAACATTTAACCTTTTCAAAAAATGTTTTTCGCTAGTCAGAGTTCTAGCTTAGCAAGCTTGCTAGCTAGTTCTTTCCAGTTATTAGCTATACAAACTTTATTAGCAAATACACATCAGGTTTGTTCCTCTAATTGAAAAAAAACAAACGAAGTTTAAGAAGTTGCTAACAAGCTAGACTGTTTGATCTTTATCAGCAGTGGCGATGTTTGTCAGAGTGCCGCGATTGAAACGTAAAAATACACCAATGTTTTCGAGTTTTCGTCAGCCATGTTTTTCCAAAAGTTACAGTAGCGTCATGAAATACTAAATGCTGACTGGCCACTAGAGGGCACAAGCGATACCTATGTTCTCAAATACAAAAAAAAAAAACATTTTCGTGGTTGCCATGTTAGCATGTAGCTATTTATACGTCACACCAATTACTGTTTTTTTTCTTTGAGCGATCGTGGTTTTACTTTGTGATTGTTACGTAAACTGTAAATGCTTTAAAGATTTTTATCGTATCTATTTTTGTACCAATCCTTAAGAACACGAGCTACGGAGCTCTGTGAGCAAACGTTCGCAGATTTTGCAGGCTTTAGTTTTTATTTTGTGTCATCGTTAGTTAGGATTAATGAATTATTGAAACATTTCCTCTCCAGGTTAACTGTGTGTCCTTGCCTTCTCTAGAGGCTGGAGTTAAAACGGGACAGAAAACACAGTGTAAGGTGGAGTGTGTGTGTGTGTTTGTGTGTGTATTCTGCTGTCTCTGTCCATTTTGTGCCGTGAGCTTTGCTGCATCAGCATCTCTGGAAAAGATTAATGACATTTGTGTTTTGTTTAAAAAAAAAAAAGGGAAGAAAGAAATATTGCTGCAGATCTCTGATGAAACAAGCACATTTTTCTGCAAATGCCACAAAAACACACCTTGTGAAAGAGACTCAGGCGCACACACACTCTCTTTGTCTCACATACGCGCACACACGAGGCAAACAATTGAAAATCATAATGTAATTTTGCATCTTTTTGTGTGTAGCATTCTGTAGCTAAGCTAACAGGATCGGTAGTTAACACTATTCAGCTCACATAATGTATTTTAACATTCGTTTCTAAATTTTCCTAACTGCTGCTGTTAGCCATCTAGTCTTCAAATTCATACTTGTTAATAATCTTCAGCTAGCTAACGAGCTAATCTGACAGGATTTTTGATGAGATTCTTTTTTTTTTAAATGATGTTCAGATAGCAGATATGATCCTGCTAACATTAACAAGGTAGCTAAAATGCCAACCTGACACAATTTCTGACAGGATATTTTAATTATTATTTTTAGTTAGTTAAACTGACTATTCGTTTTTTATTCATACTTGTTATTCATATTCAGCTAGTATTTCTGATGAGATATTTTTGTTTTCATATTCATAAATATCTTCATAAACACCCAACTTTTCCCAAAAAACTGCTATTATTTTAGCATTATTTATTATAGTATAATAATTATAGTATAATAAATAATAGTATAATTAATATTATTTATTAATGTTAGCCAGATAGCTAATGTTATCATGATAACATTAATCGGATAAAGTGCTAACTTGACACGAATTGTGACAGGATATTTTTCATTTTTATTTATAAATGTTCATAACCATCATTAGTAATGTTCACCATCTACCTAACGCGAACTTAGCACTAACCTGACAGGATTTCTGACAGATGTTTTTCATTTATATTCTTCTTTTTAAGATAATAATAATAGTCAGATAGCTAACTTGGACTAACTGCTAATGTTAGGGAGCTAGCTAGTATGAGCTAGCCCCACATGATTTTATTTAATTCATTCATCTACCGTTAACTTGGTGGCTGACAAAAGGTAACTTAGCAGAAGTGGCAGTGATTTAGTTAAATGTTTAAGAAATTTTGTTTATAAAGTGTAAACTAACACTTAGCTAACACTGCTGGATGCGCTACAATAAGGCAAATATGAAACATTTTTCACTGCGTTTTCTTTCAAGTTTCTTTCAATTTTGACTACATTTACTCGTTTTAATAAACCAGCATTAATTCCCTCACTTAAACTAATCATTACCACAATCTTCTTTCCTTCCTTTAATGCTTTTCAATGCTATTCAGGACATGAAGGGGGCATTTCTCCCGGCCAGCCTGTAATTACAAAAATAATCTTGTTTTGACGTGTTTGGACCAGCACACGTTTACAACTACGAAACACCAGCATAAAAATGGGAAAAACTTTAATTATGTATTTTAAAAGCGAGCACAGGAAAGTCCACAATGTTTAGGATCAGAGCTGTTTTTTAATTCTCCAACTTTCTCAAGGTGTGTTTGTGTGTGTCTGTGTGTGTCTGTGTGTGTGTGTGGTACTGTATGTGCTGATAAATATATTGCAATACTTACTGCACAAATGAGCATCGTTTATCAAGCTGTGTGTGAATGTTCCCTGTAGCCAAAGTGAACAAAAACATTCTCGCAAGATTTGCAAAAGTTTCAGTAACTCAGAGTTTCTTCATTCTCACGTGCACGTTATTAAGATGCCAAACAGAAGTTGATTAGCAAAAAGGTCATTCCATACAAATTCAACCAAGTGTCTCGTGGTGACCAACTCAGCTGTTGCCTCATAAGTCTGAGCTAATGTATTATAACAACGTCTCCTTCTTCATTCAACAAACTTACACATGCTGATGTTTGTGTGAGCGAGGTTAAATAGCGTCGTCTTGCTTTATGTCATCGCTAAATTAGCCGATGCAACAGGTCTGACTTACGATGCGACAGTTTAGTCAGATGCCTCCATGGTTCGTTTAGAAGCTGGTGAAGTTTTGCAGCTTTGTGGTAAGCTTATTGCCCAGGGTTGCCTAGAGGAAGCAATTATGTGTCATTTATACATTTATTTTCTTGCAGTTGCCATTCACTGAAACAAATGTATGCAAATAGGAAAAACAAGCCTGTTGAGGAAATGGATGAAGGCACCAGATGGAGTTCCTCAGTTGTTTTAAGGCAGAAACATCTGTTATAAAGAGCAGCTTGTACATAGTGGAGGAGATGGAAAAATATAATATAATGTAAGAAAATATAAAAAAGAATATATTTTTTTCACCCAGTAAAGGTAGTCTACCCATTATTCACTTCGCCCACAGACCTACCTGGCCCTATGGAATAGGAATATAGTACAGTAGGATTTGGAATCGCCAAGGAGCACGCGATATGAGATTATCACGATATGCAGGTGTTGTTTTGATTCATCGCAATTTTATAAATATCCAGATTCAATATTTCGCTTTTTTCCGATTTCGTTACAGTTCTAAATAAGCGATTTGCTGTGTGGACTGTCTAGAGCACATCACCTAAAGGATCATATAGATTGCATTTTACCACTTCAAAGGCAAACACACATGAATTAATTGAAAATGAAATTCAGTCAGTCTTCCGATAAATGAATTGCCACACAAAAGAATCACTATTCGTAACTGGATTCAATTTCTCTATTGTATATAGTATAATGAATTGTATATAGTATACAGTATAGTGTATATTATAAAGTATGTACAGTATCAGCTAAATCGATTTGGTCACCATGAGAAGTGTTGTGCCTTTGGTTGATTTAATATGAAATGATCCAAGCGTGGTCATAGCACAACTGATTTACATTTCTCTGTAAACAATTAAAATTAATTAAATGAAATAATGTTTTATTTGTATAGTGCTTTTAACAATGGTCATTGTCGCAAAAAGCAGCTTTACAGAATCCTAAGAAAATTATGGAAATGTGTATGAAATGTGAGAAAATGTGTATGAATCAAAATGATCAGATTTACAACAAAATGTATTTGTATCCACCACCATAAATAAAGCCTGGTGTTGCTGTGGTAACAAGAAAGCAACCTTAGGTAGCCAATATTTTTGGGCTCCTTTTGGGCTCATTCTAAACAGAATTTTAAAACATTGAAGACTGATACAGTATCACTATAATATACAAACAATGATGAATCAGCACATGTCTGGTTTATTTAATTTACTTTTTTTAAACGTACTTTTGCCTGGTCGTTTTTTTCACGTTCAGATGAAATTATCCACCGATTTATTCGGTGCCTTACTTTTTCTCTAGGAAGATTTTACACTGTTACAGCAATGTATGTATAAGTTCATCGGATTTGTAAATGATGTGAGCAAGTGATTTATGGAAAATGAAAAAAATTTGTATGTGATTGTTTTAAAAAAAAAAACTTCTAAGGTCTGATGATGTCTGCGTGTTTTTATTTGATGTGACTATTCACTGTGGTGTGAGCAACGAGCAGTAAGAGGAAAAATGTCAAGGACACGAAATCTTACACAGAATGTTCCTTTTAACGCAAGTGCAATCGAGACATGTTTGGTGAGAAATGTTTAGCATCTGAAGTTGTTCTCCACCAGCAGTACAAGGAAAGTACCGCTAACAGGAGGTTATAGTTTTAAAGTTTCTCATGGTGCGTTAAGCCTGCGTACATACACTGGCAAGTGAAGTCGGGTATGTGGAGATGCTTTACTAGCTGAAAGCAGTGCTTGACTTATGATGGGATTAGGTCCTCTAAAACCCAGCGTAAAATAAAAATATTAAAAGTCAAAACACCTAACACACTAAACATCATCACACTGTTTATTGCTAGCTGGGGAAAAGATCAAAATTCTAAACATGTGTTCCTTCCACTCCACGGTAAGGGTGAAAAATTGTAAGTAGAAAATTTAGAAAAATGCTTTAATTGTAAAAATGAGTTGTTTGACTTTACATGTACAAGTGTGTACTAGCTTTAGTGTCAGATTAGATTTTTTAAAATGCCTTCCATGCTATAGTTCTTCGTAGCGTAGAATACACATTTAATAAGCGTTTCTACAAGATGTTATAAATCAATTGTTACGTTTCTGTTTCGTCAGCAAGGAATTGCAGGTAGAAACTGAGTAAAAGTTGAACCGCACACTTCGAGATGATCGTCTGGATGATGGCGGTTAAGCAAATGAACAAATGCTCATTGCTTTGTTGCTTGCTAATGAGAACGTACGGGGTGGGAAGCAAAAATCGGTGGTGATTTTAATGAAATTAATAGGTGAATTTAAATAAATTAATACATTTTTTAAAATAAAAATTAATAATAAGCATTGCTGATGAAGCTTGTTTTTGAGGTGTTACGCTGTAGAACACAGATTTTGATGAGCGTTTCTACAAAACGGGATAAGATTAAACAACTGTTTTTACGTTTCTATTTTGTCAGCAATGAGTTGCAGGTAGAAACCGAGGAAACGCCGACCCGCATGTTCCATAGGAATTGTTTAAGATGATTGTCTGGATGATGTTTTAGGTGTAGTAGCTAAAATCATGTCTGGTGAGCAGATGAATAATCGCTTGTTGTTTTGTCACTTGCTAGTGTGAATGTACAGGGCAAGATGCAAAAATCTTTGGTGATTGAGAGCCAGGGGATGTTGGGCATGAGGGCAAGGCAAGAGATGTCAGGCATGAGGTGGAGTACATCCTGGACAGGGTACCAATCCGGCGCAGGGCACACACACACACACAACCACACACACACAGCAACTTGGGAACACCAATTAGCCTAATCTTCATGTCTTCGGACTGTCGAAGGAAACCAGAGTTCCTGGAGGAAACCCACCGAGCACGGAGAGAACATGCAAACTCCACGAACACAGACCCAAATCAAACCCAGACCCTGGAGGTGCCAGTGCTACCCGCTACACCAGGGGTGATTTTAATGGGGGGGGGGGGGTGATGAGGGTGGTGTTTGAGGTGTTACACTGTAGAACATATTTTACTTAGCTGTCTGTTAGCTAGAAGGAGAGCAACAAAACTGGACACACTCGCAGTATTTCTGCTCATGACGTTCTGATGCAGACATCTGGAAAAATAATGGTGAGAAAAAATGTGTGTGTGTGTGTGTGTGTGTGAGAGAGAGAGAGAGAGAGAGAGAGATTAAGGAAAGGAAAGGAAAGGAAAGGGTGAGGGGTGAATAGGGAAAGTGTGTGTGTGTGTGTGTGTGTGTGTGTATGTAATTCTCTGTTTCACCGGAGCAAAGCAAAGCGGAGCGCGTGAGTAGCGCGAGCACCTATTATTAAAAAGGAAGATCAAAGGCGTCCAAAAAAGAACAGAAGCGTCGCGTGTGAGATGTAACAGTGTTGCGCTCCTCCACCTTCACACACACACACACACAGAGAGAGAGAGAGAGAGAGAGGAGCACACAGAGAGGAGCAGGGAGAAGGTGTTTGCTCTCGGTGTCCCGGAGGAGCCTATGGAGCCGCGCGGTCACCGGATGCGCGAGACATTCCGCCACACGAGCGACGCGGGCTTTTGTTTTGTGGAACCGACGGAGGGCAACAGTCTGAGTGCACCGCAGTGAGGACATCACACACACACACACACACACCACACACCACGGAGCGGGGCAGAAACCTAAAGACACACAAACACACACAGGCGCGCGCGTGTACTGTATGTATGCATTATTCCCCCAGTATTTATCCCCCTGAGTGCTGCGCGCGCAGTGGCCGAGACACGGAGGGTTTTATTCCCTGGTCACGCGCAGGATCTCTTTATCTTCTCTGCAGTTTTATTACAGTCAACGGAACAAGTCTGGACACGTGCATCCCTGCAGCTCCAGGTAAGTGTGTGTGTGTGTGTGTGTGTGTTCTAACATGTGAAACGCACGGGTGTTTTATTAACGCGTACCTGCGTGCATACAAATAAGAAGTGTGTTCAGTGCACTCATTAAACCGCATGTCATTTTAATGAGACACACAATCATTTTGTTTTTCTGCATTTAGTGAACACTGTTAGCATTAATGATGCATATTAATTGAAATGCATATCAATAAAAAAAAATAATAACTCTGCTCGCACAAGTGTGCGTCTTTAGCGCGAATAAAATACAGTCTAATACCCACACAGCTGATGTAACCGAGTGTGTGCTTTAATCTCGCGCTGCATAATCAGAACACACACTTATACCGCGTCTCAAAATGACACACACACACGATACACCCGAGTGAGTAATGCATTGGTTTAATAAAGAAAAAAAAGAAAAATAGCTGAAAATGTTTTTTTTTTTTTTTTACCTTTTAACTTGTTTGTTGTCAGATGTAACTTTAATCCATGAACACTGTAGGAATGTTTAGGGCTGCATACAAAAGGGGAGGGACAAACAAACAAACAAACAAACAAAAACCCTGGTTGCCTCTACCAGGAAGGTGCCTGTAAATAGAGGTTCTGTTTCAAGGAGGTGCCAATAATTTTGCACACTGGTATTATGTTTGGGCAGGAAATGTTTGTAGACCTCCATATCAGTTTACATCATTATATCTTGTTTTATGTACAGTGTTTACAGACAGTCTGCATGGGGTGCCAATACTTTTGATGACTGATCGTCATTGATTTGAGCATTATGCAGAATCTACATGATGCTGAATCTGACATAAGAGATCGCGCTCACTCTTCCACACTTGAGCACAGAATCCTGATCAGAACCGTATACACACACATGTATATATACTGTATGGCTAGATAGGTAGGTAGGAAACGAAAATCAAGTTACAAATAATTATTCATTTTTTTTTCTTTTTTTTTTTAAATACACACCTTGTGCTAGGGGTACTGGGTCAGAAATACAAATGAATCTGATATTTAGCATAAATATTCACATCCAACTTTAAATAAATCAATTATTTAGGTAAAAAATCAACATGACAATGCAGCTCACATTAAAACACATGATTTGTTTAGTAAAAAACAAAATATTTCAAATATGCAACGAATTAAATATGAAAGTTCTAATTTGCATATACTCCAGTGTAAAAGATATTATGATATATACTACATATAAATAAATTATAAATTATATTACTGATTTATTATCATTGCAGTAGAATCAATGCATGCTTAATTACACACTCGTAGCGTGTGGTCAGAGATGAATATCTAACCTTAAATTCATCCAGGCAGCTTGTTAAAAGCAAATTCAGGCTGATGTTAGGATTAAAACAAAAATATGTTCCACATAAAATCAAATTTTCTAGCTAAATTCTATTTACTAAGCATATACAGTACTCAGACTTTCCCGCGCTCACGGCTAGGAAATGCATCATCAGTTTTATTGCAACGTAATGTTTTTAAGTGCTACAGATAAACCTGCTGTATAAACGTCCTGAGGTCGCTGAGCGAGAGTGTGCTGTTTATCAGACGCTCGTAAGCAGGTCAGCAGTGTGCAGGAGTCTGATGTAACCGATCGTTAGCAAGTAAACAACTGATGTAAGGAGTCTGAAACACCGCCACGTGCTCCACCCTGTAGACATGAGTCACTGATTTAAAATTTGTGTTCAGCTAAACTCCGTTATCATTGTGATGTGTTACGCACAGCGTTATATCCAGAGCAGGTTTATTCGCAAGTTAGTTCCTGATGAGATCCGTCTCAAACAATTTTTACAGAGTTAACCCTGGATATAAATGAAGGTACAACAAGTTTCTTAAACTTTCAAAATATCACACGAAATTTTTTCACTTTTTAACACATACAGAGTGCTGCCCCCTGCTGGTATGGAGAGCTGTATGATTTCCTACAAATAGAACATCAGATTGGTCAAATCATAGAAATTATCTTTTTTTTGAGGCAGGACGAGCTTAATAGTGTCTTTACAAAACATAAAATTTTTGGATTTGCAAAATACGGATCAGGTTTTTTAAATGAAAAATATTAATAATAGCGGTAAGTGAATGTATACAGGTTAGTCTTATGTGATTTTAAAAATAAACTTCTAATAGTCGCCTGATATCGTGACTGTTTTACTGCAGTTTGTGATAATCACTTTAATGATATTTAAATTATTAGGTGCCACAATTATGTGTTTAACTGTACAGTAAACCCCACAAATAATGCAGGACAAATATTTTTTAAATGTGGTAAAGCTTATAGTTATATGACTAGTAATTTCATACATAATAATAATAATAATAATACATTTTATTTATAAGCGACTCTCAAGTACCTAATGACACTTAACATTAAAGATGAAAGGTAAGAAACTAAAGCAGCATTAATAAAGAAGGGAGAATAAAATTATTTAAAAGAAAGTATTAGACAATTAGGATCCGCAATAAAAAGTCATATTTTTATTTTTATTTCATATTTTATATGATGGGGTTTTTCATTTCACATTTTTAAAAAATTACTGCATGTTTAGCGGCTGCATGTGTGGCCACGCCCCTTCCTCATGTGGTCACACCCCCTTTATAATTAGATTTTAATCCAAACGCATCGCTGGGCTGAGTGTAAACCCACCACTGTACCGCAGGAAAGCATAGCAACACAAACCGTGTGTGTGTGTGTGTGTGTGTGTGTGTGTGTGTGTGTGTGTGTGTGAGAACCGTATCTGTTATGATCAAAATGGATTCCTCCAGTCACACACTTAAGGCTCTGAACAGCTAATGAGTCACAGGAGGGAACACACACACACACACACACAGCTGTCTCTCTATTTGGCCTCCGGAGTGGAAAAGACAGACGAAGGAGGAAAAGGATCAGGAGGAAAAACAGTCTCTCCTTCTCTCTGTCCGTCTGCATCATTTTCTCTCTCCATCTTGCTCTATTTATCTTCATTCTTCTTCACTCTTTGCTTCTCTTACTTTTTCTCTACTTCTCTCCTTTATCATTTTTATCATCCCTTTGTTTCTCTGTTTCTACTTTCTCCTCCTTTTCTCTCTCAGGTTTTTCTTTTTGTATCTCTCTATCGCTGTCCCTCTCTTCTGGAATTTCCTTCGGGATCAATAAAGTATCTATCTATCTATCTATCTATCTATCTATCTATCTATCTTACCTTCTAATTTTTTCTCCTTTTGTTTGTTCTCTCTCTTTTTCTCTTTCTTTTTCCCTCTCCATTTCATTTGTCTTTCTTTGTCTCGCTTTTTTCTTGTTACTTCATTCCTCTCTCTCTCTCTCTCTCTCTCTCTCTCTCTGTGCACAAGATAGAAGTGAAAGTGTGTGTGTGTGTGTGTGTGTGTGTGTGTGTGTGAGCGAGAGAGAGAGAGAGAGCGAGACAAATTAGGGATTTTTTTCCCCTGTGATGTGTGTGTCACTTTTCCAAAAGTTGTTTACACACACACACACACACACACACACAGATGCATACAGCCAGACCCCCCCCCCCCCCCCCACCCCCCCCCCCCCCCCACCCACACACACAGATGCATACAGCCAGACAACCCCCCCCCCCCCAAACACACACACACCCTGATTTGTTTGCCAGGGACTCATCATGCCTCTATCCGTGTGAAGATGAGATTCGGGATTGAAATGAGATTTAACAAATACACACACTCATATACTGTACACACACACACACACACACACACCTGCTCCTGATCAGAAAGCGGTGTGTGTTTCTGTTTTAAATCAAATCAGGACTGTACAGGCATTTCACAGGGGCTTGAAGCATTGATTCGCTCCCGCGGCCAGACGTCCCCGCGGCTGATGATGATGATGATGTAAGCATCATGGTGCGCGGCGGCGCTCTGTAATCGCAGCTCTTCCTCGTCTAATCCGACACGGAGGGAACACACACCACTGTGTGTTAGAGAGCTGTATCAGGAGCAGGAGAGTGTGTTGAGAGTGTGAAGCCCCACAGCTGCCTATGATTACACGCACTCGCTGCTTTAATCCCCAGTGATGCGTACAGGCGTCTCGGCACGTTTACAGACGCACCGTCTGCACCGTCTGCACCGTCTGCACCGCTCACCTTCTCATGACTGCACAGGAGCTTCAGCTTGTACCTGCACAGTTTAGCTAAACAGTGTTAGCAGATTTCCTTCACATTCTCCTTCTCTCAGTCTCCCTTACACACACACACACACACACAGACATACACACACATTAGCAAAACATTCCTTTAGGACTAATGTGGCGTGTCAATGCGATCATGTTACTGCAGCACACACACACACACACACACACACACACACACACAAAGCCAAGGGTGTTGGCTGGACTGGATATAATTTTCCCATCTGTCTTTCTTTAATTTTTTTCCCCCTCTTTCCTTCTTTCGCTTTCTTTATTTCTCTCATCTTTTTCTGTTTTTAATTCCCTCCATCTGTCTGCCTCTCACACACACACTCTCTCTCTCTCTCTCTCTCTCTCCCTGTCTCACCCCCACAAACACACACATATTTTTCTGTCACATCCTGACTGTTTATTATTTCTCTTTCTTTCTTTCTCTCTACTTATTTGTTTTTCTGTATCTGTTCCAGTTTTTCTGACACACTCTTTAACTCTTTTACAGTTTTCCCTTATTTCCATTCTGTTAGCTCTAACATCTGTCATGTGCTGCCAAGAAAAGATGAGGTGAGATCACTGTGTGTGTGTGTGTGACTGTACAGACTGTGTGTGTGTGTGTGTGGATGTGTGTGGATGTGATAGAGAGAGGAATCAAGCACAAAAACTTTCTCTCTTTCGTTCTCCGGAATAGTCATTATATCACTTCCAGTGAAAAACTCTGTGTGTGTGTGTGTGTGTGTGTGAACAGAAGAAGCCAGCGATGACTTTGGTCTTGTCCATGAACCCTTTCTGTGACCATGAAGCTGAACCTCCATGCACAATTTACCAGCCTGTCTGGGAGCCGGAATGCAGTGGCCCCGCCCACTCGTCATCTAGGGCCGACACCCCTGAGCTCCACGACGGTCAGCAGTATATATACACACACACACACACACACACACACACACATATGCAGTCAATTAGTCACTCCAAACTTATGTATTAAATGTATTAAATAATAAATTACTTTTATGTTTTTGTTTTGTTTTTTTACCCAGAGCCCCCCTCTAGAGGAAGCACAGATCATGTGACCATGTCGCGAATCGCTTACTTTAAAAGGAAATATGTGGAAGACGACGACCTTCCGCTAAACTTCAGGAGTTACCGTCGCACCGTAAGTTAATCGTAACAGATTGCGTTATATCTCTTGGATCAGATCTGCATAAACGTGTGTATAGAAGGTTACTAAAAGTATGTGCCCCCCTCTAGGCTTGCGATGGTTCACGCCTGTATTTAACGCTCTGTATTTTAAAGATGCATAAGCAAGTGTATTAAAACATTCAGCTTTTTTGTTGTGTTATTATGTGCTATAATAAAATCTTGTAATTTAAAACAGACAAATGAAACATTATTAATTCAATTCTGTAATTCCCCTCCGGTCCTGTAGGTGTCCCCAGGGTTAGAGGAACAGAGTCACGTGCTTCACCTCTCTCTGGACAAAATGCGTTTCATAGATGACCCTGAGGCGTTCCTGCGGCGCTCCGTTCTCATCAACAACCTCCTGCGCCGCCTCCGAACCGAAATCCTCCTCCAGGGGGCGTGGCCTTTTGTGACAGGCTCCGCCCCAGTTTCCTTAACCACACCCGTCTCTGTTCATCAGGACCGGATCCGTAAGAGGCTGAGGTTACTGCACGAGGACGAAGAAGACGAGTGCGTCTCGGCGTGTTGTTGCTTCTACGAAGCGAGCAGGTACATGCAGCTTCCTGTGTGTGTGTACAAGAGGGACCTTCAGCCTTCATCATCATCATCATCACAGTCATCATCATCCTCAGCTATAAACGAGAGACTGGAGCGTCTTTTTGAAGAGGACGAGGAAGAAGAAGAAGAGGCAGAGAGCGAAGGAGAGGAGGAGTTGGATTCTCTGTGTCCTGGTTTGGACCTGTGTGAAGCATCGTTGAAAGCGAGGGAGGGACTCAGAGAGAGAGAGACAGAAGGAGAGATGATGGTCGCCGTGGAAACGGGACAGCAGGCGGCGCTAGTTTTGACTCAGATCGCGAGGAAATAGCAAAGCGGATGAAACTTCAGAAACTCGCTAACGGTGCCTTATTTTTGTATTTTTGATGTATATACAGTTTGCGTTGGTGTTTGTGCGCGGACATCCTTAACTTCTTACTTTAACGCAAACATGGATTATGGTTATTCCTTCTCGATATGATCCGGTTTAGGATGAAACATACTGTTTTAGTAAACGGCTAAAATCGGTTAGCTAGTTCTTGCTCCCTAGCTCCTGCCAGTTCACTGCAAAAAAAATGGGATTCGTCACTTTGAGGCTCCGATGTCACAGATACTGTTTCCGCTAGTTAGCGATTACCTAAGGGCTGTTAGGGTGGTCGTTACATTTGCTTGCTAGCTAACATTTCAGAAAACAGGAAAACCTAAGCACAACTTCAGCTTTTGTCTGAAGGTAACCATGTGTTTAGCAAAGTAGCTAACAGGAAGGTGCAGGTTAGCCCAGTATAACACAGCCATCGTAGTTGTTTGCTAGCAGGAAGATGGTTTTTTAAAATGTTAGCTGGCTCATGCGTAACCAACGTGCATGGTTGGAAAAAGGTGTAAGGATTAGTTTTGTAGCGCTACGCTAACCGGTTTTTAATTGGAGCGATGAAAGTTAAAGAGCTAGCTAGCTTTCTGATTAGCTACCAGCATTCTGTGAAATCAAATGTGTGTAATAATAAATACAAATCCAGCATTAAAGCTAGGTAGCTAAGATGGTAAGAGACCAGTGTTTAGCTAGCTAGAAAAGACACTTGTCGGTTTGCTTTGAATTTTTATCTAATGGAGAGAGAGAGAGAGAGAGAGAGAGAGATTACGAGATGGTACACAGCAGAGTAAAAGTTCTCCTCAATATCTGTATTCAATACCTGGAGCATACCTTTTTAAAATGTACGATTAAAGGCGTTTTTTTATGTTATCCTAATATTTTCTTATGGTTTACAATTTTTGTAAAGTCTGAAAGCTTCATGACAAAGTCACTGTATGTCACTAGCTAGAAACAAACACAGATGGGCTTTTTCTGACAAAGCTAACAACATGCTAACTGATGCTGTCAGGGTGTGTTAGCTGACCTAGCTAGTTATATCCACTTTCTAGCTACATTCTCAGCATAAAAACAGACAAAGCACAAACCTTTTTTTCTTCTTCTTTTCTTCTTCTTTTTTTTAAAGCATGAATTGTGACTAGTTCCCTGCCTGACGCTAGCTAGCTGAAGGCTTGATTTAAAAAGATTTACCTACATGATAGCTACTGTAGCTCACTTCTGTAAAGAGATTAAATGTATTTAATTAAGGTAAATTAAAAAGATGTTACATTTAAATTTAACTTGAAATAAATCAAAATTGCTTTAAAAAATAATAATAAATAAATATTTTGTGCAAAGTTTAAAGAGAGATACAATCACATGTGAAAAGGTAAAGAAAGTCAGCTGTAATGTTTAGGTCAAAAGTCTTAAAATCAAAAGATTTCTTAGAATTCTTCCTGGATCAGACAGGAAATATTTAACTTGAGCATAATAAAATTAACAATATTACATTTCTAAATGCTCTATCCACTCATAGATAAGAAAAAGAATGAAATAATAAATCAAAGATTGATATTTTCCTCACTCCCTGATAGACCTGGTACACGTGTGCCTGTGTGTTTTTAACTTGTATTAAATTAACAAGTATTAAATTTCTAAAGTTAGTCTGTCTCTTTGTTGTAGTTTTTTTATGTTAGATTTTTTCATTTTTGTGTGCATTTTTTTAAATGATGATGTCAGTTTGAATGTTTGTTTTTTCAGTGTAATGTAAAAAAAAATTTAAATAAAATGAATACCATACAGTTGATTGTTTAGTGTATTTTATTTCTTTAAAAACATTAATGAGAGACCTCCACATGGAGACCTTTAAAGTGTGTTTGTTTCACTGGGTTTGTATCTGTTTTGTTTTTCTCCCTGCGCTGTTTTCTGATCTGCTGCTTTGTTTGCCTGCAGAGCATCAAGACACTGTCAAAACTAATACACATTAATGTACATCATGCACACACACACACACACACACACACACACACACACACACACACACACACAGAGTACTCTCACATTCATCCATCAACACTCATCTTTAGTGGCTCTTGGTTGCCATGGAAACTGGCCTTTTGTCACTAATGGTGAGACTAACAACACCTTCAGTGCTTTTATTATATACTTTATGTGTGCTCTCTCTCTCTCTCTCTCTCTCTCTCTCTCTCTCCCTCTCACAGAGACACACAGAGAGCTTATATATAACTACAGACTCTAGACATGCATTGAGCATAGATAGATAGATAGATACGTTGCTCCCAGTTGTTCAGAAGAACCACCACAGAAAAGGCTGAAACACGAGCAGACGTCATGAACTCATCTGTCTGGACAATCAGAATGTTTCTGTTTTGTGATTTTTTTTTTAAACATATGATCTCACAGAGACTGAATTGTAATGTTTACATTTTCTGTTTAAATATTTAAATAAAAGATCTAACACTGTTTAACCATCACCTTCATCAGGGTTTTGTTTTTCTATGCTAATTTAAGACAATATGCTCAGTGTGTTACAGCATCATGTCTCCTAATATGTCATTAGGAAGTATAGATTTCACTTTCTTCCATTAAACTGTATAATTGAGCACTGGCTAATTAAAACAAGCAGTTCTAATTTCATGTAAAAAATTTTACAATGAAATGCTAAAATGATACAACTCGAAATTCACATAAAAATTTTATTTGTCACATAGACAGTCAGACACAGTACGATATGCAGTGAAATGTTTAAACGACCACCCATGACCTTAAAAATGTAAAAACAATTAACAAGAAATAAATAGAACAAAATATAAAAAAATATCTAAGAAATATATATTTTTAAAAAACTTATCTATGCAATGAGAAAAAAATATAAAGATGAATTTTAAATGGAAATAAATGGAAATGTCCAGGAAGTGTACAAATGTAGTGTGTGTGTGTGTGTGTAGATGTTCATGGTCCATAAATGTCCATAATCTGCAATGTTCAAAAGTGCACATGTGCATGAATGTGTAGATGTACAATGTCCATGAATGTCCGGGCTATGTGCAACTATGCATGAGTTCCTGAGAAATATGAATCCCCCCACACACACACACACTGATCAGCCATAAAATTAAAACCACCTGCCTATGATTTAGTGGCGCCCCCTTGTGGCCCAAAACATCAATGAATCTCTACTGGGCTTCTGAAGGTGTGTGTGTGTGTGTGTGTGTGTGTGTTGTTTGGTGGTGCTCTCAGAGTTACACTTCCTGTTACTGGGAGAACGTCCATGAAAGTGATGATGCTGATCCTCCACCAGCTCTTCTTCTTCTAAACACTTCCCCCTCTTGTTGTAATGACCTGGGTTCAAATCTGTGTTCTTTTAATGTTGGCTGTAGATGAGGGTTGTGTACTTTAAGGTGAAAAGGTCTATAAAATAAACAAACGAGAGCATTGTCCTGTAGCTCATATGGACTTAACTTTCCTCTTGTTCTGGTAGTTCTTGGTTGAAATCCCAAAATGAGCTGTTTAATTAGCTTGAATTGAGGGTTTTTTTTCTCTTAAAGACAAAAATCCAGTACCCTCTCAGCCCTACAGTGGTGTAGCGCTTAGTATCATGCTCTTTAGTATTGAATGTACGTGGTTCAAGTCTGTTTGCAGCTTACTTTTGCTGTAGGTCAGGTTTGTGTATATGAAAGTTTTAAAAAATCTATTAAAGAAAACTTTACAATGAAAACCAGTAGCTCTTGAAGTTTAATTAGCTTTCATAACAGTACTGAGAGGTCGTCTCGGGTTACTTTACTGTAACCCTGTTCCCTGAAAAAGCGGGAACGAGATGCTGCGCGAAAGCGCTATGGGAAA
>JAQMYL010000038.1:34805240-34822686 GCA_030014365.1 Clarias pachynema
AAGTGTTAGATGCGGGGTGAGTGTTAGAGGCGGGGTGAGTGTTAAAGGTGGGGTAAGTGTTAGATGCGGGGTGAGTGCTAGGATTAGAGGCAGGGTAAGTGTTAGAGGCAGGGTTATTGTAAGGGTTAGAGGTGGGGTAAGTGTAAGATGCGGGGTGAGTGTTAGAGGCGGGGTGAGTGTTAGAGGTGGGGTAAGATGCGGGGTGAGTGTTAGAGGCGGGGTGAGTGTTAGAGGCGGGGTGAGTGTCAGAGGTAGACATGAGAGAATACAGAAGACGGATTTAAAGCGAGCGTTAAAGCTCTCGCCCGCACGCTGCGATTTATGTTCGTCACGCTCGCATCTAAACCGCTGTGTGTGTGTGTTTGTGTGTGTGTGTGTGTGTGTGTGTGTGTGTGTGTGTGAGAGTGCCGGCAATGGGCGTAACCAGGAATACATTTGGTTGTAACGAGCAAATGTACAAAAACTCCGTGTATTTTCTCATCAGTGTAATTACTCCGGTGAGTGTGAGGCGCTCGTGCACCAGGCGGAGTCTCACCCAGCAGGGGCGCAGGATCACACCGAGCTGCTCTCAACGTTTAAGGCTTTAAATATATTGTATTATTATGATCTTTCCTTATTAATAACAGAGCCAGAACAGAGGCGAAAAGCATTTATATTAATATCTTTATATATATATACACACACACACAGAGTCAGGCAAAAGAAAAATAAAATAAAATATGTTTATACTAAATTTATTGCTATATGTTAAATATTGATATATATGATAATAATATAATAAGATTATTAATATTATATTAATGTAACATACGTTATATTATTTTTCTTTTCCTGAAGTGTGTAAACATTTCTTTGGCTGACTCTGTATACATACTGTATATATATATATGACATGTTCTAACTTTAAACTGTATTTGTGTCAACATGGTCCCTTGGTTACGCCGCGCATCGCATCAGTGCGTCGTCTCATGCCTAGCTGGAGGTGGACATGGTTAGAGGCGGAGTTAGATGTTGAGGTAGGTTTAGAGGCGGGGTTAGAGGCAGATTTAGCGTTAGAGTCAACTGTATGAAAAATCTCACCACATCTCACTTAGTCGCTCAAATTCCTACAAATATTTTTGAGGCTTTTACAGAATAATACAGTGTATGAGGAAATGATGTGTTCTTGTACCAAGAAATGTAAAAAAAAAAAAAAAAAAAGTTAAATGTCATGAGCTGATTATCGATAACGAGTAATTTGATTTCGACAAAAAAATGCCTTGAAATAATATTAAATACATACGAAAGTAAATGAAATTTTTTTTAACTATAATAAGACAAAGTACAAAATCTCTAAAACAAATGAATTCTATTAAATATTTAAAATCTTCGGGGCATGCCGAAGCTCCTCCCCCTTTTGCATCAGACATTCAGGCAGCGACAGGTGCGTTGACGTCGCATCCTAACGAGTGATATATGGGAGGGGCTTAATGATGGCTCCTCCCACCATTAACTGGTTTAACACATCTGTAAAAACAACAGAGGGAAAAGTGTGACTGTCCAAGAACTGGTTTAATCATTGTATTTATTTATTTACGATTTATTACATCCTTTAAAGTTTAAAATGCCGTCTCCAGCGTCTGTGTGTAAGCCAATAACAGTGGAGTGATGTTAATGACTAACGATGTTTGTTTAGTTTTTTTCTGTGGTATTAAGGCAGTCGGTGGTTGTTGGGTCTCACCTGAGGGAAGCAGCAGTATAGTCAAAGTCTCGGGCATGGCAGCTGGTGGTCGAGCCTCTGACACTATGACCTTTGACCTCTTGACCTGAGGCGAGTCGGTTACCACCTGAAAGACGGATCCCTGGGACACGATGTAGATTTTTACTGGTTAGTGTGTAGCATTAGAAAGATTAAACTGCTGTCGGGTGAGCTTTCACAACTTAGCAGCACGGTATTGTATAAGAATAAGTGTGTGTGTGTGTTTAAGGATCATAAAGTTAAAGGTGCACATCATGAGGAGATATCACTCACACGTACCAGCCCTGTGGCACGAGACAGAGAAATGGTTTCTAGTTTTCTCTTCAGGCTTGGCCGACTTGTGGAAGACAGATCTTTATCCGGCTGTTCTCTGAGAGAGAGAGAGAGAGAGAGAGAGAGAGGGAGGGGGGAGAGCGGGGGAGAGAGTGAGGGAGAGAGAAGGAGGGAGCGAGTCACTGAAATATAAATCATTCAGCGAGCAGGTTACGGTGGTGCTGAGGTGTAAAATACGGCCCTCGCGTCGCTCTTACCTCTGCTGCGTCTCGGGGGGATTTGTGGACGTCCTGGTGTTTTTCTGGACAGAATCGAGATGGTCTGCGCGCGTGCGAGTCTGGAGCTGATAGTCATTATCCATGGAGATGTAGGGAGCCAACATCTCTAGCTCCAGATCCTCTTCCGCCTGGAAAACGAAACGAGATGAGACATCATAACCATCAAAAAAAAGCCACTAAGGCGACATCATCACGGGGATCCGCTCTCGACTCTCACCTGAGCGGAACCGCGACCGGATGAGGTCGGAGCAGAGGGTGACGGGAAGGGGAAGTCCTCCAGCCGGGACAGAGTGGCGCAGGCCGGCTCGGTGGGCGGAGACAGAGGTGACAGGACGCTGGTGGAGGGCAGCATGACGTCGTTGTAGAGAGGGGCGTCTCTGAGCTCTGACGTCTCCGATCCTACGGGTTGGATGTTTGAACAAAGGAAAAAATAATCTTTTTGATGTTCCCCTGGCAGGAGGCTCACACACGTGAGTTCTTGTTGGCGCTAACGTGCTCACCTGCGTTAGTGAAGTCGAGTGTGACGTCAGAGTCGGCCTGTAGCGCCGTTTCTTCCTCGCTCGTCTCCTCCTCTTTCATGTCCTCGTGTGTCCGAGTCGCTACGTCTTGGCTCTGCGTCTGTCTCTCTGTCCCGCGCACATCCTCCGTCTCCAGCTTTACCGTCGACTGATGGAGAGAGAGAACGAGCTCGGGTTCCTCGACACCGCTGCAAGCAGACGACACACACACACACACACACACACACACACACACGCACACACATACGCACACAGCTGAATTACCACACACGCACCCCCATCATGTATAATACTACACACTCACACACACACACACACACACACGGACCTGAGGACGTAGTTGAGGCAGATGATGCACTGTGGCTGAGAGTTTTTGTTGTTGTAAATGACCGTGGCCTGAGTCTCCACCCACACAAAGCCTCCGCCCTTCACCAGCATGCGGTACGGACCTGTACACACCTGGCCCTTCACAAACACTTCACACACACACATACACACATAAACAAATTAGAAACTCCAACATGCCCCACCTATTTTCCTCTTGGCAAGCCATGTGACCTGCTGTAGCATTTGCATATTGAAGCTGATTGGCTGACAGGATAACAATGCACTGCAGTTATTTTTAGCATCGTTACCCAGTGTGTTTCAGTCACACTGAGTGTAGTAGTAGAGTGCAGTGTGTGTGTGAGAGAGAGAGAGAGAGAGAGTTAATCGTTTCTTACAGTTGTGATGTGCTTTGGTGAGACTGTCTGAGTCCAGAGCGTGATAAAACTCATACACAGAGGACTGAAGGAGATCCTCAGGGTCGTAACCCAGCAACTGTGTGATCCTACACATACACACACACACACACACACACACACACACACACACACACACAGAGTAAGCACTGTTACATACAGTGTTTAAACACCACCAGATAGAGCTGCAGCCCGAACACAGGTCTAATAATACATCACGTCGGCACTTTTTAAAAAATTTGTGGGTTTTTTGTCCCTAAAGACCATCATAGTGTTCTCTGGATAAATCCGGAAAGCACACACACACACACACACACACACACAGACCATATTTTTTTAATACAGTATAAGTAACTAAGATCTCAAGTCAGTTTTTAGTCAGACTCTTCGAGCTCGTCATTACTACACGTTTTTAATTAACATTTGAATAATATTCTTTGCCCTATAGAGTCCGCATTCAGGGGTCAGGGGTCGCTTGCGCAGCCTGATTTGCACCTGGAGGCGGAGCCAGAACACACTGCACAGACGTTTCAGGTTGCAGGTGTTCAGCATGATTTCGAGTCACACTGCTCCATGCTGAATAAACCTTTTTTTTTTTTTTTTGTCTTTTCAGTAATAAACACCAGTAGGGCGTGGTGTTGCGTCCCTCACCGCTCATCGCAGTAGGAGAAGCGCATGTCCAGCGCGTGTTTGCTCAGGAACGTTCTGGAGTCTAGAAGGACCTCGATGTTGGCCGGATGTGGAATCGGTTCACAGATCAGCACCAGGTACGACGCCGGCGTGCCGCCCTCGTCACACACGCTGAGCGGCGCGCACTCCACGCGGACGTGACCAGAACACCGCAGAACCTGGAGCACAGCGGGAAAGAGGGACATGTCGAAGACGAACGCAGGGATTATTTTCGTTGTGTGTGTGTTTTGTGTGTTTATGGGCCGAACCTTCCACGTTGCTGATCTGAGGTTGACAGTGCGCCCTCTACTGGTCAGAGTGCACTTCATGCGCAACAAGCAGCTCTGCTCATCCTTCGTCTTCTTACAGGAACCTGAGAGAGAAAAAAACATTTACAGTACAATTCCTGAGGAGTTACAATAAACCTGGAGTGTGTGTGTGTGTGTGTGTGTGTGTGTGTGTGTGTGTGAGAGAGAGACCTGTTCTGTTGACCAGCATCTCCCTGATCTCTTCATGGTCGCAGGGGTGAGTGAAATCAAACACACTCTGTCCTGACAGATCGATCTATCAAACACACATCAGAGAGACACACAGAAGAAGTCTTAAAAATTTATAAACCTCTCTGTCATAGGTTAAATAATCACATGATTCAGAATAAATAAATATATTTAGCTATGTAAAGAGACTGAACACACTCTGTGTGTGTGTGTGTGTGTGTGTGTGTGTGTGTGTGTGTCACCTGAGGAATCCCCAGACAGCGGCTGACTGTTTCCGAGGCGTAAACGACGTCTCCGTCCTGAGAGAGAATCATGAGGAAGCCGTCGAGGGCCTTCAAACAGGAAGCGCTCCACTGCGTGTCCAGCTCGGACTGCTCGTCCATCATCACTACAGGAGGAGGAAGTCTGTGAAAACCACGGCAACCCACAACAAACTAGGAATAGCACACGCCCACTAGACATACAGAGCATACAGCAATCTGGGCAGCGGGAGGTGAGAAGGGGGAAAAAAATATATATATATACACAGTACTGTGCAAAACTCTCAGGCACCATATTATATGCTATACCAATTTTGTTATATATGTTTATTATGTCTGTATAATTATGTACAAAATCACTCAGTATTTCCATATATAACTTAAAAATTAATAACATTACAGGAGAATATATGCATGGCTGCAGACCAGTTGTCAGATGAAAACAAAAAAAAAACCTAAAAGTACGCTCCTGGGATTCGCATAAAAATAGAAAGGAGCGAATGTGACAAAGTTACCAGAAGATTCTCATATTCTCCAGCAAGCTCAGTAAAACCTAACAGCTGTTTTACTTATAGTACTGTGCAAAAGTCTTGGGCACATACAAAAATATGGTATAAGAAAAAGATGCTTTTGAAAACATTTCTGCATAAAAGAAACCTCTATAAAGAGCAATAAAATAAACAGTCAATATTTGGAGTGAAAACTTATTGCTTAAAATCAGGAGTTTTAGACACAGATTTCAAGTCAAGTCAAGTCGGTTTTTACTGTCATTCCATCCGTATAGAGTTCAGTACACAGTGAAACGAAACAGCGTTCCTCCAGGACCGAGGTGACACATACAGGCAACAACATAAATTAACAACACAACTCTACCGGAACCAGCTGGATCACTAAGAGACCTAATTAGCTGACTAGCTCAGATATGACAGATTTACATTTTTTTATTTTTTGACCTAAATAAGTTGACCTAAAACTACTTCTATACAAAAAAGAGACAACAACAGGCGATAGACAACAAAGTGCACGTGCAAATGTGCAAACAAGTAGTTACAGAGTGACAAACAACAACAGAACACGTTTCAGTACTTATGTAGTAATGAGGTACGAGTGGGAGGAGAAACAGTAAACATTCGACATTCCTGAGTAGCAGCAATGATTTAAAAATACTTTGTGCAAAAAATAGCAAGTAAAATAAATATTGTGCAATATAGTGCAAACAGAGAAGATCAGGTCGGTGAACAGATTTGTGCAGTTTTATAAGAAAAAAGCTGTTTTACTGAGCCTGCTGGAGAATATGAGTTCTTCTGGTAACTTTGTCACACTCGCTTTTGCACAGTACTGTATACACACACACACACACACACACACACACACACACAGCATATATACTGTATATATATATATATATATATATATGACTGTACATTAATCCTACACCTGAGGACGTGTGTGTATTCTCAGCAGTGATGTCAAAGGAATTCTTGTGTACATTTGCATCAAGTTTAAACATTTGCAATAAGCAATAAATCGATAGTGGGAGGAGTCTGAATACTACTAAGATGTTGAAAATAACTGAAATGACATGAGGTGATGTTGTTCTGAGACACGTGGGGAGACAGCCGACCTGCGTTGAGAGCCGAGCGCAGGTGAAGGAAACTCAGCGTGAGGCGGATGATGGAGGCTTTGTCCAGGCTCTCGGTGATGCTGTGATGGAGAGGAAGCTGGTCGGCCAGCTGATTAAACACCTCCGTCTCCTTCACCCGCCTACAGCGCGCCGCATCACGACACCTCGCCTTCCTCCGCTCACAGCTCTGTCTGCACAACACACACACACACACACACAGGGTAATCTGCAGGATGTCCATCTCTTTATGAAGAGTAACCCCACCAGCATCGTCATCACTGTGTGTGTGTGTGTGTGTCTGTGTGTGTATTAAAGCAAAAGCAATTTAAAGGTGGACCAGAAAAAAAGTCACCAGTACACACAACGGGGGGTGGGGGGGGCTGGGGGTGAAGTGCAAGCGGACCGATAACAAGGAGGGACAGAAGCTAAAACGGAAACTAAAGCAAGACTGCAGAATGGCCTTGTCGCCATGGAGACTGAGACATGGGGTGGGGGGGGAGGGGGAGGGTAAGATCACGACAACCCGTGGAAGTGACAGATCAGAAATTCTGAGAATAATTGCCGTCCAGGGCTGTTAAGTGAAAGCAGTATACGTGTGACCCGGGTGTCCTGGATCTGCAGACGCTGTTCCTCATATAATATCTCACTGGTATCGAAAATAACGACAGAAGATGCAGGAACACAGCCAGACCGGGCCGTCACTCAACTTCTCACTCAGGAGTCAGGACTCAGACACAGGACTCGGCAAAGAACAGCCACTGTATTAATACTAGAGGAGGACATCATGTCTCGAGGGGTGGGACGGCGATGTCCCGACGGAGTGACGGAGAAGGAGTTTTGTGAATGATTTGTGACCGAAGCCGTCCGTTATATAAACGCCTGGGAACTCGTCTCCGGCATTCAGGACACAGCAGATGGCTAATCTCTGCCTGTTTCTAGTGCGGTAACCATGGTAACCATGGGCACAGGGTGATTGGAGGAGGTTAAATCACATGATGTCACGCTGCCTATCCGAGCGATACGCTCGTGTCAAAGTTCTGTTCCGAAGGTCGTCTCGAGTTTTTAGTGGATTAAAATAAAAAATGTATTTAAAAAACACTGAGTTTGTTTAGAGTGTGTGTGTTTGTCTTCCTTCTGCATTTACTTGTATTTTGTTCAGGTGTTACTGCGCATATTAATGCTTCAAATCGGAAACCTCTGGAAGGTTTGAAGTGGCGACGGGACGAACATCCATCGAGACGTCGTCCATCGAGGCGAGAGAGCGTGGGGACGACACACTTTCTAATCCTCTCTGCATTCACACTGTTTCCAGTTGTAAACCGTTACACTGAACTGTGTGTGTGTGTGTGTGTGTGTGTGAATCTACTAATCGTGAGAAGATACGCTCATACAACTGAAAGACAGATCACACACAGCGCTCTCTCTCTCTCTCATATTGATTATGAATCTGATACATTTTCTCTTTCCTCTCTCCCTCTCTCATCTCTCCCTCACTCTACTTCTGCTCTCCATCTCTGTCCTCTCTCACACACACACACACACACACACACACTTGTCCTTTCTCTCTCATCTTCCTTTCATCTTGTTCCTTCTCTCCTCTTTCTCCAGCTCTTTTAAAAATCTTCTGAAGAATTCAGAGCCAAACTTTTTTCTTCTTTTTCTTCTTTATGTTTCCCTTCTTTACTTTTCCTTCATCTCACAGCTTCTTTCTTTTTTCTCTCTCTTTTAGGTAAATGTCATCATGTCTATTTCTTTTTAACTCTTGACCTCTTCTCCTTCTGTCCTCCCCCCCTCTCTTTTTCTCATTTATTTTGTGTTGAACAGGTGTGTGTGTGTGTGTGTGTGTTTTTTTTCCCCTTTAATCTATTCCTTCCTCCCTGTCATGTTTGCATCCATATTTCTCTCCATGCCCTTCCTCTCTCTCTCTCTCCGACCCTGAGCAAGCGGTTCATTTCTGTCTCTGCTTTACTGCGTGTGACCCTGAGCGAGTCTCTCATTCTCTCCACGCTCGATCTAATCACCGGAGTGCGAAGTCACGAATCAACGCCTAGAGAGAAACATTATTTCTTGGCGTCACATTATTTTCAAAGTAAACCCGTTTAAAGGGCAAAAACTGAAGCGGACACACGCTGAGAGGGAGGGAGTCTCTCGGGGGAAACGCTAGCTACAGGAAGCCGTATTGATTGTAAACAGCGATGGCGTCGCTCAGAATACCAAAGAACCCTAATGGATTACAAGCCCAAATATAGGTACACCATTCACCTCGCGCTCGGCCCTCGCTCCATCCGTCTACAGATCTGTCATCACACCAAACACCGCAGATCTCATCATAAACTAGCGAAAGCGCGTCAGAGCGCACCGTTACCGACATGCGCTTATTGCGACACAACCTGAATGATGTACGTTTATGATAATAAAAACAAATCAGACCATGATATTATTAGCTGAGAACCGAGAGCAACGGTCTTACTGAGAAACTTTTAAGAAACAGAACAGTGTGTGTGTGTGTGTGTGTGTTTATTGGAGTTTACTGGAGGAGAGCGCGGTGTTTGTGAATGACCGCCCGCAGCACTGAACACTGAGTGAAGTCTAAGTGAAGAAATTACCGTAAATGTCAGAATCCTGAGAAAAAAATAATAATTACTGATATTCGTTACAAAAAACAGGTGAAGAACTCAGAGTCCAGACACAGACTTCACGTCCGGGTCGTTTGTTATTCAAATAACCAAAACTAAACCTATCACCTGGTACAGTATGCAGAGAGGTTACATGTTTTTTGAGAACTAGGCGTGTCACGACTTCGCTCGCATGGAATTTAATTGCACACTCATAAGTGAGTATTTAAGAAATGTACAGCGCCATCTGTTGGATTTTTGAGATGAACTAATGATTTTGTCAAGATCGATTTTTTTTATGATGTTTTACATTTATATTTCACATTAGCATATCTTCTGTTCCCGTGCGCAGATTGTGGTGAGACAAACCCTATATGTTCCCTCAAGCTCGGTCAAACACACCTGTGAAAACCTCATTAAAATTCAATCAGAAGTTTTTACATGATGCGTGCACAAACAAACAGGCAAAAATCCCCAAAACCATCTCGAAGTGTTCTATTATTCACCTCACGTCCTCACAAATTATTTTCTTTCGCAAATATCTTCAATGTACAGTCACGCCCACTTTACACTTTTATAACATGTACTGTATATAATAACAGTATATGTATTTTATAATTTTATAATTTACATTTTTTTATTGCTATATTATACAATTATTATTATTATTATTATTTATTTTAATTTTTTTGTATTATATTTTTTGATGCACCTATTTCAAATGGCTTTTAATATTTTTAGTTTCATGTGTTTTTTTTTATTTTTTATAATTTTATGTGTGTTATTTTGTTTTAATGCCGTGAAGCACCTTGGATTGCTGTGTAAGGTGCTACACAAATATATGTTGATTGATTGATTGATTGATTGATTGATTGAGATATAGATATAGCCAAATTCAAAGAATAACTTTCACAGGTCAGAGAAACAGCTCCTAACAAAATGTCTGATTTATTTTGTTTAGATTTGTAATTACATAATAATAATAATAATAATAATAATAATGATGGGACAGTAATAAAATCGTGATACTAACAGAACCGTAATACAGATGGAATCGACACAGACGTGATTCAGCGTGATGTCATCGTATCAGGTGATCTCTGGTGATTTAGTAGGTTTACATGTAATAATAACTTTGGCCTGAATGAGGAATAATTACTTATGAATCTGGAATTTTTTTCACACAGTTTTTACAAGAAGGGAGGAGGAGGAGGAGGAGGGGCGTCGATCAAATGACTCCAACCCCCCCTCCCCCGCGGCCGCCCCCAACACCACCACCACAAACACATCACCCCTCCCCCTCCCCTCTCTAAGTCTATTTTCACACTCAATCGTTTCTCACCCCGCCCCTACACACACACACACACACACACGGCCTCTCTCGGTCACAGATCTGTGCGGTTTGCCCCTCGTCCCCGGGAGCGATGTCAGAATGTGATTACGACTTTATTGCTCTTCTGCCTCGGCTGCTTTGAAACCTCGCGGCGTCGAAATAAACAAACACACACGTATTCTTTGAATAGAGTCTGAGATGAAGAGTGTGAAGTGTAACAGCGCGAGCCGTTTTTATCACATCGCTTCTTTAATCAGTGCGCTTTGACTTTAACACCCAAATTAAAGACAGAAGAAGGGTGATGAATTGGTTAAGTGAGAGTTAAGTGTGTGTGTGAGTGTGTGTGTTTAACAGGCGCACACTTTTCTCTCCACGAGTTGTAGAATCTTTCACACCGGATTCAGACGAGAATAACTTTTGAACCCGGGACGAATAAAGCGCGGTATTGACGCGGAGCGCTCCTGAATCCTGAGGTCACATGATCATATTATTAGATCTGTTGTATCGGATTTCTGAAGCAGGATACAAAAATGGCCCGAATCAGACTTAAACAAAAAGCAGAGCGGTGTCGTGTGTCAGAAACACAAGCATATCTGGGACACGTTTGTCCAGAATGAGAAGGACACTCAATATGGAGACGATGTTTCTGTGAAGGTCACACAAAGACCCACCTTTGTGAGATTGCGAGCTTGGATAATGTCTGAAAAACAGAAATAGGACGCGGGTAAGACGCGAGATCATAAAACGTTGCGGTCACAGGTCCGATTTGTGTAGCATGTTCATGTGAGAAGTGTGTACAAGATATTAAGCTCCTGAGGAACGATTTCTTGTCTTTTGTGGAAGAACATCATCTCGTAATGAAGGTTAGGAGCAAGGAACCGGACGGGCAGAAGAGATCCAAGCATCGTGGAACTAAAGCATTGTTCAGCTTACAGGAGGGGGTTAACCTTCTCTACATCATCTCCTCACACCTCTGGTATTGACAGCAGCCTTTACCATAGAGACAGGGTGTGTGGAGGTGTCATCTGATCTACAGCAGAGCCTCCCACATCGACACTGCGAGACACACACACATTCTTCTTGTCCATCCATCCAATCTAATTCTCAAAACTATGAAATTAGGACTAATGGACTTAAAGAACAGGTGCTGGTGACAACCTAGTACAAGAACCAGGTCATCTAGGAAACAAATAATAATAATAATTAGATTACATATAAGATAATAATAAGGAGGAACCTAAAAAAATTACAATACTGCACTCAATAAGAACAACAGGGAACCAAAAAAACACAGGGAAACATTTAGAGAAATGGAAAAACCTGAGCAAAGAGAAAACTAGAAAAAGATGCAAACTGTTGGAAATGGAAATAAAAAACAGATGCCATGTCTCAATTCATTCCCATGTTCACTATCTAGTGGTATCCACACTGCGTGAAGGATACAGGAGGAGCCAAGACTAAACTAGAAGATCCAGGGATCTATAACACCTGTACGATCAACAATTTTTCAGCTTGATCCACAAACGAACATTGTACAAGACAAAATAAACTCATACGCATTTGAGTTTAGATTAGCGTAACCTGATTTGGCTCACCAATAGCAAGACTGCAAACTTGTGAGACAGCGAGGAGCGCGATGGAGAAACATCAATGTAAAATTTTAAACATTTTTATTTGTCACATACACAGCCATACACAGTTTGATAAACACCTACACAACTGGTTGTGACCTAAAAGGGAATAAGAAGAGGCAAAAGCCGCCCTCAACCACCAGACCGTCATCTGGTAAATGCAACTAGAAAAGAATATAAAATCTACAAGGCAGATCTTGCACAAGCTGTTTTCCGGGTCATGTCGACTGATTACGAAAGCAGAGCGTAGGAAGTTTCTTAAAGCGGAGGTATCTAGCTATCGTTAGACGATCGCTATCGTATAATCTAATCTGTCACAGAGAGAAGCTCTCGAACAGTGTGTGTGTGATGATTAATAAGAGCTCGGGAAATGAAAAGGATAGAGACACGAAACAAGGCGGTGTGTGGTTAGATGTCTGGATAGCGATGTGGAAAGAAGAATGAAAGAAAAACCACACAAGAAGTGAACTGTGATAAATTATAAATGTAACACTCATTAATCAAGTAAAACAGAACTGCTTCAGTCCACCTGTACAATCATAATTATAATTTACTAACTGACTCACTGACTTGTCTCGCCTTTTCAGGAAACTTATTTAACTGGGAAAGAAAAAAAAGCCTGCTGGGAAATCTGGAGACTTCCATTAATGGCATTGATTTTATTTATAACTAAGATCACAGAGGATGGAGTGGTGATACACTCCTCCTCCACCCCTGTTGAGTCTGGTTCCTCTCAAGGTTTCTTCCTATTGCCATCTCAGGGAGTTTTTCCCTCAGTACCGTCGCCCTCGCCTCGATCATCAGGGACGATCTGATCATTCGGATATTACACACATTTAATTACACATTTCCCTGATTTCCTTTCAATACTGTAAAGCTATATAAATAAAACTGACTTGAATCGAATGATGATGATGATGGTGGTGGTGGTGTTGGGTGCTCTATGAGAGACAAAATTAGTTTTCTGAAAATATAGAAAGAAAAGCTGAAGGGTGTAAAAGAGTTAATTCAGCTTTACATCAAGACAAATATCAATAAACATCCTGTTCATAGCTTTACTGAGACATGTTGAGCACTTGATATAATGATAGACTATAAACCAATTATCCAAGAACTATATAAACACTTCTATTATTATTATTACTACTACTATATATTATTATTACTATGATGATGATGATGATGATGCAGACAGATATTCGGCAGAATCACAAATGGCTCCACTCTCCCTTCTTAGCCTCACTTCATACAGCTTCAGAAGAGGGGGCGCTGTTCGCCCTATCTAGTGCACTACATTTATCAGTGTGACACATTTTGGAACAGCCCAGTGTTCTACTTCCCTCGGAAAACGATGATGACTTTGAAATAACAATAGACTTTACAGTGTCTGAGGGAGATGATGAGCGTCGGTGCCGTAATGCTGTATTATTGGGAACTGCTCATTTTAAAAGTGACAAAAACGAGATGTTTATTTCATTTACCTTTTCTTTTCAGCTGTGGCTCCTGAAGTCATTATACAGATTAATCACCGGCTCACGAAAGATTATTTGTCTGCGAAACGAGCTATTTAAACAGAAAAATAATAATAAATGAAAAGCGCGTCAGAAAGGCTAAACTTTTAGCTAAACAGCCGAACGCTGGATCGGTCTCGCGCGTCGCTCGAGCGTCACCTGAGCCCAGCGCGCGCACGCGCGCGTTACGCTCGCCCTCAGGAATCACAAGCGCGAGAGCGCGCGAGCTGCTCCGTGAAAGCCGTTAACCGGTGTTTATTTCTCCCGCTATAAGGCGAATCTCCTCAGCACGTCTCCACGCGCCCTCTCTCCACCCTGCCGCACGGAACCGGCCCGCGATAAGCCGCTCAGAGAGAAACGCACTTTAAGCTTAGTATCAAAATATTAGTCTCTGACGCGAGGATGAGGAACATCGACACGCCCCTCTGATGTCGACACGCCCCTCTGATGTCTACGTCACCAGAGAGCTTTCGAAGCCACGCCTCATTCGTCGACACTGCCGCGGTTTGTATTTACATAAATCTGCATATTCATGATTCATCCGTGTTTCAACAGTAAATTGCCTGAAAAAAAAAACACATCTGTCACTCAGCTGATACTGGACATTCCACAAGATGAAATTAAACATGCAGTCATAAAAGAATTACGTTTGATGTAGATATACAAAATGTTGCAGGATAACAAAAATAAGACACTTTGAGTTACTTTTATAGAAAAATAATCTATTTTATATAGTTGCAAAGGAAAGATGAGCGGGCCCAAGCACCTGCGCCATCGTCGCCCCGGCGCACCACACAACCTGTGTGCTTTTGTTTTAGCGAGGTAAGACCTCCAATAAGCCCCAGATGCTGGAAAAAGCATCACATATTATATGATGTCACTCAATATGATTCCACTCGGAAAGTTATTAGCCACTTTTCAGCATAAGTTTAAGGCATCGCCAGGGCTGGACCATTTAAGATATTAAAAAATCCCTTTGCAATTTTGCATCCTCAATGTCTTGACATCACATTGGCCCGGTTTGGTGGCGATCGCATAAATCCCATAGTGGGAGTATATTAAATTCCATTGGGTGCGTTTTGCAAACAATCCAAAATAACTGACATCCTGTTGAGTAGACCCCATGACATGCAGAGTGAAAGTTGTTCAGCTCAATGAGATCTAAATGTGTACAGGGTTTCGCATGTATACGTGCAAGTGTGTATGAGCTATGCAGCAAAATCTCCTTTAAAGCCCTGGGCTTTATGGCTTAGTATCAAAATATTAGTATTAGTATTAGTATCAAAAGTATTTGGCCAAATCTGAGCCTCCGAGTGGCGCAGTGGGTTAAAGCACTCGCCCTATCATCTGGGATCGCAGGTTCGAATCACACAGCCGGAGGCACAGTGAGCCGGAGGAACTCATTACTGAGCTCATGCGCTGATGTTGGGATGTTTGACAGTTCATCCCAAAGCTGATGGCTCAGTGGGGATGAGTTCAATCAGGACTCTCTCTGTCCAGAACACTTGAGGTCTGTTCTCCCACTCCAACACACCCTTAACACACCATGCATTCATGTAGCTGGCTCTGCAGATCTCAAAGCTGGATGTGGGCTTCTTGGTTACACTGAAAGTGAACTGCAATGCTAAAGCACACAGAGATGTTCTGTACATTTGTGTGTAAAAAGCACACATGTTTGTGACAGTCAGAGGAGTGAAGATTTTGATATACAGTAATGCAATGCAAATATACAGTGGGTATAGAAAATAATTACCCCCTCTTTAAAATAATCACATTTTGTTGCTTTGCAGCTTGAAATGAAGACAGACACATTTTTGTTTTATCCAGCTGTATTTACTCAGTGCAACTTTTAACAGGTCGGAAAAATAATAGAACAGAATCACTGATTCGTAAAAGGATCACCCCTTCTAAAAATCACTAAAGTTAATCACCTTCTCAATGGCACACAAAGCCATTTGACTTTTAACTGTGATCAGCTGTGGTCATTTTGATTAGCTCAGCATGAAACGCTGGAGCATTTCAGTCCCCAGTAGTGCAGCTAAGGCAAACAATAAAGTATCCAGCATAAAGTTGTGAACAGGCACAAGTCAGGAGATTTACAGGTTTTATCACTGCCTAGAAGCACCGTGAAGTCTATTATTAAGAAGAGGAAGGTATTTGGTAAAACACAGACCCTTCCTGGATAAGGATGTCATTCCAAACTGGATGAAAGGGCCAGAAGGAAACTGGTTAGAGAGGCTACCAAAAGGCCAACAGCAACTCTGAAGCAGTTGCAGGAATTTATGACAAACAGCGGTGATTGTGTGCATGTGATAACAATTTCACAAATTCTCCACCAATGTGGCTTGTATCAGAGGGTTGCAAGAAAAAAAAACACTCCCCAAGAAAGGCCACATGCAGTCACGACTGACCTTTGCATAAACGCAGGTGGTCAGATGAGACTATTTGAATTATTTGGCCACAACACCAAACGATATGTCTGGTGGAAATCCAATACAGCTCACATCCAAATAACACCATTCCTACAGTAAAGCATGGAGGTGGTAATATCCTGTAATGGTGGTGTTTCTCTACATCAGGGACTGGAGCACTTCTCAGAATCGAAGGAAAATGGACAGGGTAAAATACCGCCAAATTCTTGAGGAAAATCTGCTGCCAGAAAGTTGTCAATTGGAAGGTTTACCTTCCAACATGAAAATGACCCAAAATACACAGCAAAACTGAACACACAGTGTAGGAAGGAGGAAAAGGTGAATGTCCTTGCATGGCCTAGTCAGAGTCCAGGTCTTAAACCACATTGAAAATCTGTGGAATGACCTGAAGACTGTAGTCTACAAACATCACATTTAACTCGGTTTGAACCGTTCTGCAAAGAAGAATCAGCAAATATTGAAAAATGTGCAAAGTTTTGTGTGCCATTGAGAAGGTGATTAGCTTCACTGATCGAGAAATCATTTTAGAAGGAGATGGGTGATCCTTTTCCAAATCAGTGATTCTGTTATTTTATTTTATTTTATTTTATTTTATTTTATTAAAAGTAAAAAAGTACTGAGTAAATACAGCTAAGTAAAACGAAACTGCGTCTGTCTTTATTTCAAGCTGCAAAGCAACAAAATGTGATAATTTTAAAGGGGAGTTTTCTATACCCACTGTATATCATGCTTTTTAAAATATTTTTTTTGCATTGAGCCAGTGTAGCTGGAGGCTTTAATTCAAGCTAAATAAGAGGCACACATGACAGCTAACTGGGGACTAAGATGACCTGATTAAACGAGTGGAATAGATAAAGTGAAAGCCTGTACCTACATTCGCTTTTCTGTGTGTAATGTTGAAGCAGAGATGGAAAGAGTAATAAAATTTTGTACTTAAGTAAAAGTACTGTTACTTTAGTGAATTTTTACTGTAGTACAAGTAAAGTTACCCTTATAAAAATCTACTCATGTAAAAGTAAAAAGTAGCTCATTAAAAATTTACTCAGAGTAAAAGTTACTGAGTTACTTTTTTTTTTTTTTTACCAGTGGGGGTGGGATGGGGGGTGGAACACACTTACATAATAAATCTGTTCCCTTTGTTGTGCTTGAAATCAAAGTGGTCGCTTAAATATGACCAGGGCTTTGCTTCATAAGAATTTGTTGGCATTTCACTTTCAGCTGTGTCTGTATCACTGACATCTGTTCTGTCCGTCTCCATCGTTCTTGTGAATTTAACGCGTTTGTTCTCCATCAATCAGTGCAGTGGTTTCCGGGGTGCAATTTTTTT
>JAQMYL010000038.1:34902555-34912623 GCA_030014365.1 Clarias pachynema
TTTATCTGTTCATGATGTTTTAATTAGAGAGTCTATCTTTACCGCCTGGAGGCATGTGTGTGTGTGTGTGTGTGTGTGTGTGTGTGTGTGTGTGTGTGTGTGTGTGTGTGTTGGGGGTGCAGCAGTGTCACTGGGGTGTCATCAGAAGGTTATGAGCTTCAGTCCCAGCCTCTGTAGCTTACTTTGGAACAAAGCGTCGGCTGAGCGAGTACATTTAAATAAATTCTATTTTCTATTTTATAAAAGTTGTGTAACCCGTACATGTTCAAGCTCAGGTTTGCAGAGACACAGAGACAGCAGAATGTTCTCACATCACCGAGCGCTGACGCCGGGCACGACGCAGCGACGCAGCAACGCAGGGACGCAGCGATGAGACTGAACGGCTCAGGTCAACTCCATGCTGCCAAAGTTCATCATTGCCACAATCTGGTTTTTACCTTTTCTTATCTAAACTCTAATACATTCTCTCTCTCTTTCTGTCTCTCACACACACACACACACACACACTGAAACATACACTCAGTGTAGAATAAGCTTTAATTATAATAAAGATAAATTAACTCTAAATTGTCTCTCTACATGTCGGCCGCAGCACTCAGGAAGTCCTCACTGAGGTCAGAGGTCAACTGAGGGTGAATCAGTTCCACCTGGGTGTGTGGAGGATGTAGCGGTGTGTGTGAGAAGCCCAGGTGTGTGTTCTGCACGGAGGAGAAATCCACACCCTTCTCACACTCCTGCTTGACCGGACAGAGCGCTGACGAGTCGGACAGGTTAAAGAGGACGGTGCCGGGGTGCAGGAGAGACGAACCGCCGCGCTCCTGCTCCACTGCTATGCTGCTAACGCTAACTAGCACTGTGGGACAGACAGGGAGGAGGAGAGGAGGAGAGAGATGAAGGAGAGAGAAGGGAAAAGAGGGAGGGTGAGAGGAGGAGAGAGAGAAGTCAGGGACGAGACGAGGATGAGACACAGGAGGGAGAAAATATAGAAGGAAAGATTAGAGTGAGGAAAAGAGAGAGATTAGGAGAGAAGGAGAGAGAGAAAGGTGGAGAGGAAGGAAAAAAGGGATGATAAGAGCGGAAATTGAAGAAGATGGAGAAAAGCAGAGCAAGGGATGACAGAAAGAGAGGAAGGCAGAGAGGAGGAGAAAAAGGATAAAGAAAGAACAGTAGTGAGTGAGGAGGAGGAGAAAGGAGAAAATAGAGAGAGAGAGAAAGAGAAAGACAGATGAGAAGCATGGAAGAAAGGGATGAGGAGAGAAGGAGAGGAAGAAGGAAAGAGGGAAAGAGAGGGATAAGTACCGAGGAAGATCGAGGGATTAGGAAAGAAGAAGGCAGAGAAAAGAGAAGAGAAGGATGAGAAGAAGAAGGGGAAAAGAAGGACGACAAAGGTTTGAGGAGAGAGAGAGAGGAGAGGAGAGAGAGAGAGGAGAGGAGAGAGAGAGAGGAGAGAGAGAGAGGAGAGTAATCATTTAGAAATCATTTTTTAAAACAGAAACAAAAAAAAACATTTTGACATTTAATAAAATTTAAAAAACAGAAATTAATAAAAAAGTAAAACAGTAAAAGTACACTATATGGACACGAGTATTTGTCCAAACCTGTTAATTCTTGAATTCAAGTGTTTGGATCAGGCCCCGTATCCCCAGTGAAGGACAATCTTAATGCTTCAGCATACAGAGACATCCTGGACAATGCTATACCTTATTTTACTTTGTGGACACAGTTTGGTGAAGACCCTTTTCTATTCCATCGTGACTCCGCCCCAGTGCAGAAAGCGAGGACTATAAAGACACGGTTTGATGAGCTCAGTTTGGAAGAACTCGACCGGCCCAAACACAGAGCCGTGACCTCAACCCCATCGAGTACCTTTGGGATGAACTTGAACGGAGATTGTGAGCCAGACCTTCTCGTCCAACATCGGTGTCTGACCTCATAAACACTCTACAGGACGAATGGACACGAATTCCAACAGAAACACTCCAACATCTTGTGGACGGAGATAAAGGTGTGTGTATGTTCCAAGCAGAGTGGAAGCTGTTAGAGCTGCTAAAGGGGGACCGACTCCATGTTGAAGTGTGTGTGTGTGTGTTTGGATACACTTTTATTGCAGGTTTGGACAAATACTTACCTACATGTGGTAAACTGTGCTTGTGTGTTCTTTTCATTCTGTTCAGACTGACGGACTGCATTGCACTCTGCTCATACTGACTTATCACTCGTACCTTGTGTTGCTGCAGCAGGAGAGGAAGATGAAGGCAGCTGCAGATGAGGAAGGGTTAACGAGTCTTCCATCAGTGACGTTTCTTCACTTGCTCCTTCTGCTGTCGCTTCATCTTCCAGAGCGTAACTCGCCAGCTGGATCTTCTCCGCGTGATTGTACTGTAAGCCCGGACCAGACTCGGTGCTGTTCACCTCCGCTTCTGCGTCTCTGAAGAAAGAGATCGCTAACACGCCATCCCCTCCTCTGCCTAATCCGTCCATCCTCTTCTCACACACTCTGTCTCCATCCGGAGAACTGATGGCTTCAGATCTGTCTTTATCGTACGCTCTCACTCCGTCTGCAGCAGCGCTGGTCTCGGGTCTGTACTCCGGAGGCTGGAGGGTCAGAGCCGGAGCACCGTACGACTGGGTTCCTGTGGAGGAGAGGAACCTGCGGGAGGAAGGAAGGAAGGTCGCGGTAAACAGAAAGCTTTTATCGTCTTCCGTCCGATGGTGTTCGGGGGCTCGGGAGGGAAGAGACGCGCTTGATGTCATCCGGTCAGCAGAGCCCGACTTACGACATGGAGACAAATCCTCGCGTCCTTTACTGCTCTCGTCTTCGGTACTGTGGTTCCCATCTGATTCACTGAGAGATAAACAGAGAGAAAGAGGAATTTTAAACAAACGTTACACTCGTCCTCACATCACCAGACCTCAGCAGTGACACGCACAGTGCAGTAGTGTACAGAGCACGCTGCAGGGCGGCCTAAACCCAGTTACGTCAATATTTACACTGAGGGGAAAGTTCCTTGTGTTCAGAGTCGGGTCACGCACCAGCTCAACATCCTGATAATAAAATCATCTAAGTGTCGGTCACGCCTCCTCCAAGGTTGCCAGATATTTATTGAGTCTAAGCATATGAGGTGGATTTATTTTTTATACCGACTAGACCCTTGGTTTCAAACCTCGGGGGCCAAAGATCACGGGGAGGGGGGTGGGGGGTCTGTGGAGGCTGTGAGTTTGTCAGAATTAGATTTGCACATGTTAACTAAGATCATAATTACACAATTACAGTATAATTAAAAGACTACATAGGACACTATGTTTCAAAGATCAGTGTATTCTTTTGTTGTGTGCATATGAGCTGAGGTGGGGCGGGGTGAGGTGGGGCGGGGTGTTGCGAAAAGTGTTCACCTTTATTAGATACAAGCAGGAAGGCCTCCATTTAAACATGAAAACATCAGCAGAGGTCCAGAGTTCAACTTAATGAAGTCATCAAACACCAAAATGTTGTGACATCATAATGTTTGGGCTGAATGTAGGAAATTTTATCGCTTTAATTCGCTGAACATATTAAATAAACCAGTGCTTGTGTTCATTCGATATGCTCTCCAGTAAAAAATAAACAAATAAATTGAAACAAGAGTCCACAGTTTGAAGGATAATTTAACCGAGCGCTCATCTTCTGCACTTACAGAGAAATGTCAGTTTATTTTTTTCTTTTTTCTTTTATCATCAATAATTAATTCCTCCGGATAAAAGTAAAGCTGTAAAAATTTGGTGTGAAAGACACACCCCTGTTTTACTTTACTTCTGAACAGAGCTTCAGTCTTTAGTTCATCACTTGTTAAGTCGCTTGTTATTCTTACCAGGGTTGCAAATTTGCACTTAGCTGACAGTTGAACACATTTACAGCCAATCATCAATTAATCATCAATAATTAATGATAATAAGAGACACATGTTTATTTCAGTCTATTTAATTTAATCAGTTCTAGTACTACATGATCTCAGCAAATGAGCTACAGGGAAACACGGTGCAAAACAAACATTATCAGTTTGTACATTCTTTACCGCAATTAATCTATTGATAATTAATCATTAATGTCCATAATGCATTAAATAAGTTAATGAAATACATTAATTACATAAAATATCCCACAATCACTTTGGCTTCCCACACTAATTTCTACTTTAAAAAATTATCAAATCTGTGACAAGAAAACGATCCAAGTGTATAAATAACCTCTGATGATGAAGGAGATTCTCACACAAAAGTACCTTCTAGTGGTGTGTGATATCAGCACTGTGTATGTAAGTGTGTGTGTTATTGTGTGCATTTGTTTGTGTATGTTTGCACTGGTGTGTGTGGGTGTGTGAGTCAGAAGGAGACTGAGCGTGAGGTCACCTCCGCCAGGTGCACATCAGCTTTGTTCACAAAAGAGAAAAGCATGTAAAGGAGAAGCTGAAAAACGCTGTCTGCAGGGTGTGTGTGTGTGTGTGTGTGTGTGTGTGTGTGTGTGTTGCGGTGGTCTAATGCTGAAGAGGAGTTTTTCTTGCTCCCTTAGGCTAAAGGGCAAGGTAAATAGCACAGAGTAATTTATATCTAACACACACACACACACACACACACACAGGGGTACTTAAGGTGAATGAAATGAATTAAAAGCTTTAGGCTGGTGAGTGACAGGATTATATAAATGTGGTTTAATTTCTCGTGTTGAGTGAACGCCACGCTGCTTCCGTTTGCATACACACCTGACAAGCAGACACTACGCAGGCCGATTCACACAAACACACACACACACACACGCACACATACATTAACGCATGTCAGAGCGTTTGTCACAACATAGAAATCTCCAAAGAATATAAAAAGTAATGTACTCGAAAGAAGGCAAACAGAAACATCATCGATTAGACTTGGATCAGACTTGGTGCTGTTAACACTATTATTAGTATTATTAGTATTAGTTCTAGTAATAGTGGACATGTTAGTATTGTTGGTGTTACTATTAGAAGTACCGCGAGTGTTTCTTTAAAAAAATTATTAATGCTAATGATAGTTGTGGGAGAAATATTGAAGCAAAAGTATACAGTAGGTGTTATTATTGTATTTGATATTAGGATTATTTGACGTTCTGTTTTAGTAATTGTAGTACTAGTTGTATTAGTATTAGAAATACTGTTATTGGTATTATCAGAGTTAGTGGTACTGTATACTAATATTTCGTAATATCAGTATCAGTGGAAATGTAAGGACTAATATTTGTAGTACCATTGTATTCATAAGAGGTGCTAGTGTTGGTCCACTGATTAGTATTAGTGACAAGAGTATTAGTCAAATATTATCATGAAGAGTTTTAGTAAAGATGTAGCTATACTGTAGTTTGTAGTATTACTACTGTTACAGTAGTACTGTAGGAAATGTTATTGTTGGCTTTAGCAGTAACAGTAATAGCAGTGTATTATTAGTATTAGTAGGAGTGGTGATGTCACTGTCTGTATTATCAGTAGTATTAACAGTTTGTAGTCAGTAGTAGAGAGATTGTAGTTGATAGTAGGTGTAGAAGTAGGTCAATATATTATTGATAGCATTATTCATTTTAATGAAAGTGGAGATATGGATACTCGTATTAGTATTATTCATTGGTATCAATATTAATAGTAGGAGTAACAGTGGTATCAGTATTAGTAGATACATAGTTGTTAGGAGTGATAGTGGAATACTGACGTTAGTACTATTAGAATGTATAGTAATGTGAATAGGCATTCAGTTATTAGTGTGAGTTTCAAGATTAGTTACATTATTATAGTAATACTGTCAATAGTTTTATTAGTAGAGTCAGTTTCAGCGTTATAAGAAGTGGTGTGTGTGTGTGTGTGTGTGTGTGTGTGTGTGTGTGTGTGTGTGTTGGTGGCCGCAGGATCAGTAAATCGTGTTTTGGATCATCATGGTGTTTAGTGATTAGTGTCAGTGGTGTATTTCGAGTGTGCTCTGTAGAGAGGAAGTCTTTAGGAAACACTGCTGAGAGTCTTGTGTGTGTGTGTGTGTGTGTGTGTGTGTGTGTGTGTGTCTCAGCTCTGTGCAGGGTGTCTGTTACACTCTGGCTTATCCTGATCATGACAATAATACGGTTATGATACAACGATACAGTTACACACCAGTTCATAGACAAACACTTGAAGTGGTAAAATATTCGGATTGTGTAACAGTTAAAGACTCCGTGTGCTGTACAGACTGAAGTGAAAGTCTAGACACTGAAGTGATTAACGTTCAGGTGAACACAGGAAAGTTCTCAACCTAACCACTGTTATAAATAAAGCAAGTAGAGCTCAAACACCTCCTGAATCCTGACAGCAGATTCACACACACACACACACACCGCCAGACATCCCTGTCCTGCTGCTGTGTCTTTTATAACTTTATTTCTGTAAATAAATAAATGTTCATTTTATTTTAAACCTGGGTGAAGGTACAGGAGTGGGATTTAAACTCATGTACTTTCATGCTAAAAGCTGAACATTGAAGTCTGGTCAGTTCTGTGCTTTACCTTTATACACACACACTGAACCCTGAGATTTGTCCCACACCTCATTTGCCTAGAGGACATTTGCATATAGTTTCCAGCTCACCTGCTGTGCCCCTCACCTTTTGGACGGGTTCCGGTCTCTCTGCCGCCGGTTTTTGAACCAGTTGCTGACCTGAGTGAGAGACAGTCCCGTTACTTTGGCCAGACTCCGCTTGTCCGCCGGTGACGGGTATCTGTTGCGCGCGTACGCGTCCCGCAGCGCGTTCCGTGAGCGCGCTTTGAAGCAGTACACGGTCTCCTCTCCGTCCCAGATGGTGCGCGGCAGCGGGAACTTCCGGCGCACGCGGTACTTGTCCACGGCGCCGAGCGGCCGCCCGCGCGCCTTCTCCGCCTCCGTGTAGCGCGCCTTGTACCAGAGCTCCTGCAGCGCGGCGTGGCACGCGGGACTGAAGCTGTGGCCCTGCAGGATGCCGTACAGCTCGCCGTAGCGCGCCTGGTGGAAGGCGACCAGAGCGCGCGCGCGGAGCACACTCTCCCCGCCGCCCTGTGAGCCGCCGCCGCCGCCGCCGCCGAGCGCGCGCAGGAACCGGGCCAGACGGTCCACCCGTCCCGCCTGCTGCAGCGCCTCGCACACACACGCCACCTGCTCGGCGGAGAAGCATAACGGCGTCGGAGACGAGGAGGAAGATAAAGATGAGGAGGAGGAGGAGGAGGAGGACGATGATGATGATGATGAAGGAGAGGAATCGGCGGCGCGCGCAAAATATTCCAAATCACCCGCGTCCTCGGCGTCTCTCTGGACCTCCGGTGTCTGACTCACATCCAGGTCACAGGAAGACATGCCTGAGGTGTGTGTGTGTGTGTGTGTGTGTGTGTTCACTCCATTCAGTCTCTCTTCCGCGTCGGGATCCGGTTACCGGGTGTCGGGTGTCCCGTCGCCAAAATGTCCCTCTCACTCCTTCGAGGAATCCTATCACATCCTATCCAGAGGGAGGGGGGGGGGGGGTAGGGGAGAAGGGGGTGTTCCCTTGCCAAAAACTAAACTGGCTGAAACCGAGGGCAGGGGCGGAGCCAAAGAAAAGTTAACCTGTCACTCAGGTGCGCAGGTGTTTCCTGTGGAGAGCCCTGATTGGTGAGGGGTCCTGTAGAGGCGGAGCCACAGTAGACCTGGTCCTATCACAGAGAGAGAGAGAGAGAGAGAGGGGGAAAAACCCCGCCTTCTGCTAGCTCACCTGCACAGGTGACCGTTGGTGTGTTTCTAATTCATCCGCTGCTCTGATTAACACCTGAGCAGCAGCTGACCCCCGGGGGGTGGATTGGGGGGGAGGGGGGTTTGGGGTCCTCATGGCTCTAAAACTGAAACTGAAGGAAAGTAAATTTTTACTGCAAGTGAAAGCTAAAGATTACTCCTGAGCAACTTTTTCCATAAAGGACACCAGCAACAAATCAATCTATTGGACAGAGTTTAGCTACTTTCTTTATAGGAGCTTCAGCAGGACTGGCTGTGGGGGCACCACTGCTGCAGAGACATGATCAATCGACCAATCACATACCCCTGTTGCTTAGGGACCACATTCTGTGTTTTTAGTCATTGTAATTTGACTGTTTGACTTTTTTTTCATGTGAATCATCATCATATTTAAGGAGTCTCATCATGACCTTACACATTTACACACCCCTAAACACAACTGGCATACCCTCCCTAAAGGTCATTCATAAATATGCTTATAGTTATAATACACACCGCACCATGCACATCACCATGGAGGTATAATACACACATAGTGTCTGCTTTGAATTGTAATCAGCCTAATAGTCTTTACAGTGTGAAATAATTTTCAAGTTTATGCAAATAACATTATCCATCATGGTCTATACCGCTTTATCCTGTATACAGGGTTACGGAGGCCTGGAGCCTATCCCAGGAGACTTAGGGCACAAGGGGAGGGGGGCACATTGGACAGGGTGCCAATCCATCACAGAGCACGCACGCGCACACACACACACACACACACACACACACACACACACACACACACACAAATAGTCACACACTCATTCACATTTGGGTAAGCCAATTAGCCTAATTTGCATGTCTTTGGACTGTGAGAGGAAACCAGAGTACCCAGAGGAAGCCCACAAAGAACGGGGAGAACATCCAAACTCCACGCACACAGACTCTGAGGTGGCTCAGAGTCTAAAGGCTTATTCTTTCACAGTTTCTACACTGGAGCTTTAGGAACAGTTAAGGGCTTTAGTTTGTTATGACTCTACCAATATGGCGACAGGCTCCGCCCCTGGCTCCAAATACATAAAGGCAGAAATGACCCGATGTTGGTTCATGCTATAATACCTCCATACACACCACCATGTCTGCTGCTAGTATTTATGCAAACACTGTGTGATGACAGAAACAATATGCAAATTAACACATGATGTCATTAACAACATTTGCTAACATTAAGCTAGACAGAAACAGGAAGGTTTGAGAAGAGATGAAGTCTCGTGTTTCTGAGTAACTTTAGGTAACATTAGAACGTGGACCGTACCGACTCGTCTCACGTTTAAGGGCGGAGCTGTTATGGTCGCCGCCCTACACCAGTCCAGCTGAAGGAGGAGAAGAGTGGACTGGTTTAACCAGTGACCGCTCCAGCAGGAGTTTACTCCAAGCTCAAACGTGAACTATTAAAATGGAGTGCAGATGCAGTATGTCCAGGTGTCCTGAGGTTAAGATTGAAAATTAAATAATGTTTTAATAAACTGTTAGAAAAAAAGCAAGAGCCTGTATTCAGAGTGAGAGAGAATCTAAACTCGCACGTGTTAATGTCTAAGGTTTCCAGATGTTCACCAGGTGCCAGCTTTAGCTGTGAATGTTTCCAGGTGCAAATGAGCACACTTTCACTTTCACAATTCAAGATCAGACTAAACTTGGGCCATTTTCCATGTCTGGGATTTGATTAAAGCTGTACATCAGACTTCTCACCTCCTCACCTGTCTGACACCTGAACCTAAATGCTTGTAACTCTGTACTGCAGCACTGTAACTGTATTGTGGTGTTTTGTTGCTGTTTTGACCATAACACACAATGTTTGTGTTTTTTTCTGTTGTGTGACTCCACTGACCGTGACCAGGCAGGAAACCGAAGAGAACAAATTGTCCTTCTGAAATCCACAGTGCGTGGCGAGGTGTGTGAGCTTCGGCAGCAGCCGACACAAGTGGTACAGAATGAGCTGAAGTTCTCCAGAACATCCAGACCACGGCCCGGGCCAGTGCAGTGCTCCTGGGCATCACTTATGCCCTTATATATAACCAAATTGAAATTATTATTTTTTAAAATTATGGTATAATTTAGTTGAGGAAAAATATGTAACACTGATATAACAGTTATGTTAGTCCCACTAACAAATTATCTCTCTCACTCATTCTCTATAGCGCTTATCGATTCCCAACCCTGGAGGTGCAACGCGACAGTGCTGACCACTACATTTACATTTAGGCATTTGGCAGACGCTCTTATCCAGAGCGACTTACATTTTTATCTCATTATACATCTGAGC
>JAQMYL010000038.1:35163108-35176524 GCA_030014365.1 Clarias pachynema
ACAAAATCACAGTAATAAACTGTATATCAAAATACAGCAATTTACTGTAGTCTATTTCTACAGTACAAATACTGTAAAACAGCATTTTACTGGCAAAACTGCTGCCAGTAATTTACTGTAATTTTACATGAAAATTTTTTACAGTGTATCAGACTTATGTTTAATAGTTATGTCCATCAAATGAGTTATTTTCTGTTCTCGCTTGTGTTATAGCAGCTACAAACAAAACAGAACATTTACACCACTTTTATCATGTTACTGAGAAATCGCAAACAATCGTAAACGCCTCTGTCCTGAAGGTAGAAGTTGCAGCTTTACCTCTTACACAGCACTGACACTGGAGACTCCTTCCACAAACATTACAGAAACAGTTGCTCCCAAATCAAGTTGTTACTATAGAAACGCTAACATATCAGAGCGAGTGTATTAATATAAGCCTGTAACGCTCAGGTTTTATTTTAGAGCTAATTACACGAATTCGGGGTCTTAAATCTATATTACTCACTTCCGGTGTTGCGCAATCTTCGCGGAGCAAGGCAAGACACGCGACCACAACAACTTCAAAACCAAACCAAAGGGTATTAAATGGAAAAGACAAACAAACAAATAAAGTGCACCGAAACCAATATATACAAATATATACAACTATAAACAATGTCAGTAGTGAATGCGTGTGTATGAGTGCGTATGTATGAGTGTCCAAGTCCGTGTTATTGTGAGTGTATGAAATGGTGAACGAGAGAGATGGCTCGCTCTCACCGGTAAAAGATGTTAAGTCCGGGAGCACGAGAAAACGGAACGAGAAGGGTATTGTTGTGAGTCCAAGGAAAAGTAATCCATGGCAAATCCACACAATCGCTCTGTCTCTATTCCAAAAACCAGCGCTGTGTATCTTCATCTCTCCGTCCCGAGTCCTTTGCCGGTTCCGGCTTTATACCGGGACACGTGACCCGATAGGTCATCGGGGTTCCCTCGCGGCACAACTGCGCATACACGTGAGAGCTTAACCCCGGAACCAAAACACAGTCCTTTGGGGAACGAAATAAACCGTATAGGGTCGTTTAAAAAGGCCTGGTGGTTTTACTTTTTATTTACCACTTTATTTGTGGCCTATAAAAACACCTTATTATGTGGCTGCGCTACAAGCCTGCACTCATGGATGTGCACAGGGCCACGCCCAGGGATCCCTTCAGGAGGAAAAAAATGAATAAGTAATTCTTTATTCATTTTTGCCATTGTGGGTGCTAAATTTAAACCAAATAAAATCACAATATCAAAAAACAAAACAAAAACAGAAAAAAAACTGGCCAACGTTTCCTACAGCTGTAAGTTTTTTTTATAATTAAATAAACGTCTATTACTGTAATCCAGACATTCCGCACTGTTCGTTCATGGATATACAGTATGAGATCAAATACATGGTTTTAGATGAGACAGTAATGTGCAGGCAGTCTCCAGTGTGTTGTACGTTTACATGTTTACTTTATGCGACATATAGGAAGTCAGCTCATAATCATCCAAGCTCATCAGGGTTCATCTTTGAAGTTTGGAGATCATGTTATTTCACTTTCACACTTCAAAAAAACGTTTCCTCTCAGACTGAACACAGAGTAATTACATAACAAGTAAACGAGTAATTACAACATACAGGTACACCACTTCATCATCATCATCATCATCATACTGCTGCTGCTTAAACTCGAATACATGAAGCTAAATCTGCAGTGAGGTGGTAAAAAAAAAAACCTGCACACTGTTATTAGAATGACTTCAATCTTTTGAATTTAAAACAATTTACAGTTCGACATGGTTTAGGTTCATGACGACGAGTTTAAAGCAACTGTCTCTCAAAAAGTATATGCACGCCCCTGCCTGCACTAGAGAGAGCTGCTGTTAAAGGAAATTAATCAACACCTTCTGATCAATGAGAAATGCTTAAACCCGTTATCATTACACTGTAAAAAAAAAACAAAAAAAAAAAAACTGTACCTTCTTGTACTTGTTGTTTTTGCGCATGTACTGGATTGTGTCCATCAGATCGTTCACATAGAGCTGAGGGAGAGAGAGAAAGTGCTTCATCATTTATCTGTCTCACACACACACACACACACACACACACACACACTTCTGCTGTTACGATGACCCAAAAACATTAACCCTTTATATTTATATCTGTATTAAGGAATAGAATGAATAAATAAATATCAAACTTTTTATTACACCTTTGGCGTGTGTGTGTGTGTGTGTGTGTGTGTGTGTGTGTGTGTGTGTGTGTGTGTGTGTGTGTTTTCCTCTCTGTACGACTCCTCAGTGATAATTGTTTCAGGTTTTTCAGGTTCAGGCTCACAATCGTGAGTCTAGAGCAACATAACAGGAAGTGGAATGTAGTTTACCTCACTGTCGGGGAAGGCCAAGAGCCCAGGAGCACCGTGGTCCGTGAAATAAACAAAAACATGATCGTCTGGCCCGCTGAAAAGAGAGAAAAATAAAAATGAAAAACAAACCAGTTTAAACAGGTAAGATCATACCGGAGTTCTCTCGTTTGGTTTAACCTCTTAACAACAGTTCCATGAACTAAAGTAACCTGAAACATAAATAAACTTATTTGATGCTGCTGGTTAGAAGGCGGTTATTTGTCAAACACCAGATAAACTATATATTCCTACATATACAAGTACAGGTATAATATCATAAACATAAAAATATATAAAGCCTTGTTACAGAAACACAATGTGATTAAAATAAAATAAAATAAAAACTCTATTACTGTTATAGAATAGATGTTAATAGATGGAAATGATCCAGTACATGTTAAATGTAAAATAAAGATGTTAAATGTAATAAATAACTGATGTGAGATGGCACTGTGCTATAAATGTCCAAGTTCTGGATTTGGTGGTACACATGGTCAACTCCAGAATTATTGGCATCCTTCGGTAAAGTATGGAAAAAACTAAAATATACAAAAAAAAAATACAAATAAAAATAAAAATGTATTCTAAGAAAACAAAATAAAGGCTTAGAGTGCACAGATTGTGATTTGAGATGGATGAGGTGAAGATGAGAGATGAGGAGAAGATGAGAGATGAGGAGAAGATGAGGAGAAGATGAGGAGAAGATGACTAAACAGGAGTAAACAGGACTGGGACACAATTCACATGAATTAAACATACATTGAATTAATTTTGCTTCCTAATGTGATCCAGGATGAAAACCAGACACACACACACACACACACACACACATAAATCATCACACTTGCTTATGGCTTCATCCTAAACATTATTATTTCCATACACACCTCTTCAGCACTTTCCCTGATCCTCCTTTCACAGCGCTCGCATCACCCTTCAGAACTGCCAGGAAGTTCTCAGGGGTCACAGCCTGACACACACACACACACACACACACACACACACACACACACACATATTTATAGAATTTATAGTGAAGTTTATAGTGAATTTTTAACTCTTAGTGTGTGACGCACGTCGCCGATGTAATCCTTCAGGACTCCTTTATACACGTCTGAACCGTTGGGCTTGTTGATGATCACTCCTGGAGTCGGGTTGCTGACGCACACACACAAACACACACACAAACACAGAAATGCACACTGTAAATATAATCAAAATCTGATACACACACACACTGCAACCTGAACCTTACTGTAACTTACACACTAACACACACACACAAATTCCTGGTTGTCTCTTAATAAACATTAACAACGTCACTCAGAGTCACTCTTACACACACTCTTACACACACACACACACACACACACACACACACACACACACACACACACACACACAGAACTATGAGAAGGCTGTATTTTCACTGCGATAAGAAATAAGAACTGTTTAATCTCTATACAAACACACACAGTATAAACCTAACCAGTCTACACTATTACACTTGTACTGTACCTGTTACTTGGTGCCTAAATAAAAACTGTGGTGTTTCCTGTAATCCTCTTCCTGCACTGAGACACTGAGAGCTTTACAAACGGCACGGAAACGTACAGACATGAACATCGAGATGTCTCTAAGAGCTTGATGTGTATAATACGACACTAAAGAGTGTAATAACAGTTTAATCTCCGAGTTCTGTGTTAAGAGGGTAATGCAGATGTGCGCACATACAGACCGCTTTAATATTTGGGTTGACCCCCCCCCCCCCCCCCACACACACACACACACACACAAAAAAAGAAAGAACTTTCCCAACAGTGTGTGAGTGATGGTAACCCCAGTGTAAGGATTTTGTCTAATGACGGAAACGTCAAAGCACTTTTGTAAGTCACTCTGGTTAAGAGAGACTGACAATTGCCTAAATGTAAGCGTGTGTGTGTGTGTGTGTGTGTGTGTGCGTGTGTAATGACGATGGACGTTGTGCAAATGTCCCTCATTAATGAGACAAAAGGAGGAAGAGTGAGCCACATGTAGATTAATCACTCACATAAACTGTCACATATGTATTTTTTATTCTCACTTCTCTCTGCCCTGAGGACACTGTATGTGTGTGTGTGTATGTGTGTGTGTGTGTGTGTGTGTGTGTGTGTGTTTCTTAGACAGCAAGAAGAGTGAAACATCATCTCCAATTCGTTACATATTCAATAGTATTGTTTGTTGTCGTAGTTTAACTCTGAAATACACACGTGTTGGTGTGATGGATGTAAAATATAAAACCTGAACAACGTGCTGCTAAAATAATAACGTTACTCACTCCGTACTGCGCGCCAGGTCATCGTACATCATCACCACGATCTGCTCGTCTGGAATCCCGTTCTTATGGACGATCTGATACGCGTGACACACATCGGCCTGCGCACACACAAGCACCATACAGCACATTATTATTATTATTATTATTTCTACCACATTCCCAACAATGATGTACAAAAATGCTTTTCTTTACAATATTAGACTTTATGACCACAGGTAATGTAAGTTATAACATTAACAATTATATTGCTTTATATTATTTATATGCAGCATTTTCTATGTGTGTGTGTGCTTGCGCGCGCGTGTGTGTGTGTGTGTGTGTGTGTGTGTGTGGTAAGGTAACACTCACCTGGTGTCTATAGTTGTACCAGCCATTAGATCCAGCGACAAGGACGACCCAGTTCTTTCCCTTTCCTGTCTCCTGTGTGGGAAATCCGAGTGTGAGGGACACCAACGTCACCGTCACCACGACCAACACCTTCATCATCACCATCCTCACTAACAGTGACACACTAAAACAGAGAGAGAGAGACACAGAGAGAGAGGACATTACATTTACTAAAGAGGTGAACTCTGTTGCAGCAGCCGTGTGTTTTTTGCTGACTCGTGTGGAGAAATGAAGAGCCTTTGCGTTCACACACACACACACACACAGACACACACACACACACACACACACACACACACACACACACCCTTCCTTCCAACACTATTTCCTCCTGACCTGTCTGGTTAGAAACACGACTTTCAGTCAAATGCAAATGTTACAGCAGTGCAGGAAAAAAGGCACTTTCTGCTAATTAAACTGTGTCATTTTACACACACACACCCCAAAACAAACCATTAAATGATGATAAAAATACATGTACAGATATCTGTACTGAGCTGAGATTTATTCAGACTAGTTTTTAAAATCACCTGCCAGGAGAGATGGGGAAAAATTAATTTACTGATGCATCATGATTGTTTTGTGTGACGATTCATGGACTGCCAGACCAGTTCCAAAATACATTAAAAAAAAAATATTTTTTTTACATTTACAAACTGTTGCAGTTCCTCTATAATCCTGCAGATGGCACACTCTAAACTATTCCCACAGCATTCTGTGCAAATTATTTGCTGTTTGTTTAGAATTGTAACTTGATATAGAACTGGGATGTTTATAAAACCATGATGCTTCAACAATATTACAAATTGAATCGGCACTGAGGTATCGTGAGAATATCGTATCGTGTGTCCAGTGGTGATTGTGTCTCTCCCCGTCAGTAGGGTTTAGAGGAGAGTCAAGTGCCATGATCAGAACAAAAATTATAGATTTTTATAAACAAAATAAAGCAGCTTTTTTTGTTTATATCTCATGTCCAGGTTTTACTGCTCTCATAAGCTTAAAGTGCTGCGTTCATGAAGTATTTTACAAACATATACACATGACACTACTGTAGTAACTAATAAAAATATTTACATGTGGGCATTTGGCGGACTCTCTTATATAGAGCGACTTACAAAAAGTGCTTTGAAGTTTCCATCATTGGATAGATACTTACACTGGGTTACTAACTAAGTGCCATCAGGCAAACACAGTTGGGAAGGGGCTTTTTAAAAAAAAATTTTTATTATAAATGCCGTGGGCGTAAACAAATACATCTTGAGTCGTCATTTAAAGATTACCAAAGACTCAGCTGTACAGACATCTAGAGAAAGTTCACTCCACCACCTCAGAACAGAAATCAGTCTGGATGAATGTCTTCCTCGATCCCTGAGAGACGGTGGGACGAGGCGAGCGCGCTGGAGGATCGGAGGGAACGTGGTGCGGTGTGTGGGGTGTGATTAGAGCGGAGAGGTCAGTGGGTGCTGGGACGTTTTTAGCTTTGGGGAGAGAACTTGGGAAGGTTGAAGACGAGACGCGCAGCTGCATTCTGGATCAACGGCAGAGGACGAATGCTGGACAGAGGAAAACTAGTGCCTTCTACAAACATATATTAACTAACTAGAAACAAAAATAGGTTTAATATCAGATCAGTTGCTCGTGTTGCTGATTAACAGGAGTGTGTAGATACACTGATAACACACATCTCTCTCTCTCAGGAAATCACACACACAGGAGACAGAAACGGAAAAAGTAACATGTGCAGATAAAAGACATCTAAACACTGCAGGATTTAAATTAGAACTATTTTAAATAATACTTATTAAAAAAAAATACATTCGTATACACAGAACGTTTATGATCATGCAGGAATGTTAAAAGAACATTTTTAATGAGCCTCCCTTATAGACTTTACCTCATACAACACTAATGAGAATTTACATATAACTGCTTAAAATTAATTTTGAATTTTATTTGCAGTATAGATACTACTTAAATTTTATTTCGTATTTGACTGTTACTTTATTTGTAAACGACACTGGTATAAAACAACAACAACAAAATGTCGTTGTTGTTGTTGACGCTCGCGCGAACCTTTACCAGCCGTTTCGTTCCCAGAAAATGAGTTAGCAATTAGCCTTTAAACTAAACATCAGCACAAACACACACATACTGTATGTACACAAACACAAAAGATCTTAGAGGTAATAAACATGTCAGAGACGCGTAATTACACTACACTAAACGCCTAACGAATCCAAAAACGCACATAAAATCCGGTGTGTTTGATTTGATTTGAACTCATGGGGCGAGTCTGAGGTAAGTTTACCTCAGGAGGAGAAAAACACCGCTGCTGTGAGGGAATAACGCGACGCACAGACATGTACACTCATTACAAAAACAATATTATTACTGTTATTATCATTATTACTGTTAAACTATTAAATCTCTCCATCGGTAATGATTTGGTTTAATGATGGTTAAACCCTCACCTTCACCTGATCCGGTCTGCGATGAAACAGCGAATATCCAAATTACCGACCGAGGTTCTTTTATTCAACGGAACGACTGACAATGACGCCAGCCAATCAGAGCGCCGCTTTGACTCTGTGGGTGGGACAATTCCCCTCACATGACCGCTGGATCATGTGCTTTTATTTTCTCCTCATGTCTCGCTTGAGAAGCGCCGCGCATGCGCAGAATTAAGAGGCGGGTGTGCGTTAAAATAAAACGTTGAAACACACGTATTATGAGAAAAAATTACTTTAAAAAGGTAAGGATGTATATACATGCATATATAACACCCCCCCCCTAAAAACATTAAAATAAATAAGTAAATATTTAAAATATAAAATTTTAATGAATAATAATCAGATTTGTGGCATTTTATAGATCACAGACAAGTAAAACACATTAAAATGGATAATAGTGATTAAATTAATTTCTGTTTTATTCATTTTCTTCTTCTTTTATACTGCTCATCCTGTTGCAGGAAGCCTGGATCTCAGGAAACTTGGGTCACAAGGCACACATTCAAACACTACAGGCAATTTGGGGACACTGCATTAGACTAATCTGAATGTTTTTCGACTGTGGGAGGAAACCCACCAAACACAGGGTAGAACATGCAAACTCCACACACACACACACACACACACACACACACACACACCCTCGACCCTGGCCATTGTTCGACCACTTCTATTTCATTATATCCAAATAATTTGTATACGGAGTATCATTAAAAAAAATAAATAAATAAACAACTAAAACGTGACCATTGAATACTTTAGTAATAATAGAAAAATAAAATAGCTACACAAGAGACACATTTTACATTCTATAAATGACCATGTAAAAGAGGCAATTGTAATGTATATATTTTTTTAACATGGCAGTCATGAAAAATGTACTGTATAAACATTTCATTATTAGATTACAGAATGAAAATCTTCATTTTAAACACTTAACTATAAGTTAATATAATGTACTGTATTAGTATTTGAATAATGGTTTCCAGCTGTCTTTACATTTTTCTTACATATGTTCAGCGACAGCAATACCACTTTTGCTCTGTCCATCATTTATACAGAAGTTATTTTCTATTGATTGGGAGATTTGTAAGTTTCTTACACAGTTACAGATATGTAATTAATATGATTTAACTTCCCGGTTTTGAGCAGGAAGCACACTAAGCAAAACTGAAACTTCCTGTAAATCTAAACCACAGATAAGAATGTATTGTACAGATCCGGAGTGTGTGTGTGTGTGTGTGTGTATGATCATGTCGGTTAAAACTCCTCAGGGCATTTCAAAACTACTGAATTGAACACACCTGTGGTTACCCATAATGCCAGAGTTGCATGTGACAGCATTACATCATCACATGACTAGCACATGACTACTTTTATTTCTGTATCATGACACCTTCTGATGCTGCGAGATAAAGTTCCCCTGCTGAGACGATCGTAAAGGGCGGGGCCAGAGCTGGAACAAGCCAATCAGGAGCTGAGAGACAATTCCAACAAAATTCTTGTGCGTATTAAATTGTCATGCTGCTAATCTATAACAGAGAAAACTAAAACAACAGGATTATTCTGTTAAAGAGTTCAATGAAAAACGCCAATCTCACATGTTAACTGCAAATCAGAGGCTCATGACTGAAACTGTTCTGCATCTGTATTCTGTTTGTTTTTGACACCTGCGTCATACATTATGAATTTGACATGTCTTATGACATGTCCATCAGACCCAGGCGTTTGTGACACAGTCGTCTCACTCTCTCTATTAATCATAAACTGTTTTATGCAGCTGGACAGCTGACAGAAAGTCACATGAATCATCACATGGAGTGAAACTGCAGAAAGATGAAACAGCAAAATTATGCTGTTAAAAACCACAAAAAAGTACAGGAAATTCTGTTTTCTCACCAGCTGTCCATACACACACACACACATACATTTCTAACAAGAAAGGATTTTTGATGATATAAACTATGATAACTATTACATTAGATTTTGTCTGATATTTATTGTATTTTTGTCCGATACCATTGTGACACGATTCACAACAGGCATTATCTTTAAATTATAAGAAAACTTTATACGTGCATATATGTGGCATTTACACACCACTTTATTGGCTTGAACAGTAAAGCAGACATTTCTGAGATCTACATCTGATAAATCGAATCTTCAAATACGCTACCTTTAAACGTTAACAATAAAACTAGACTTTGGACGTGATACCAAATAAATTCATTTACAGGCAGAGTTCACAGACCAGCTGATTGTTTATATTTTCTCTCTCTGACTGAATTATGACAGAAACTGAGACACTGGTAGAAAATCCAGCTCCCTCTTGTGACAGAAAGGTGTACTGTAGACATAAATCATGACAAGGGCAACCCAAGTAATCTCCTCATTTAGCAGCTCATCTAGCACACACACACACACACACACACACACCCATCACAACTACCACAACATTCTACACACTCCAACCAGCTGAGGAAGAAATCAAACCAGACTGGAGCAGTAAATCAAATTCATTAATTTTTTTCATCTTATAAAAGAATTTCGGTTAAACAGGGAAACAGAGCATCAGCAGTGCGACTCAGTTTCACCCACCGTCCATTTATACACTTTAATAACCTTTAATTTCATATAGAGTAAATGGAAAAGGTAACAAAATGTATAAGCACAGTAATAAATATTCAGAGCAACTGCCTTCTTTATACTCCTGTATTAATAATAATAATAATTATTATTATATTTACAATTAGATTGAGAAAAAAAACAACTTGAAGAGGGGAAAAAAGGAAATTAAAGAAAAAAGAAATAAAAAAGATATTATGATTGCATTTTTCCCAATAAGGCAGAATGAGTTGAGAAATGTTTAATAAATAAAAGGCTTGAAATGACATGAAGATTGTAGTGCATCGCTGTAAATCAAACACACATCGTACAAAAGAAATCAATCCATAGTGCAACTCGTTATAACGTCTTCAGTCATTAAAGAAAATCATGATGAATAAATCAATAAAAAGGTAAAAAAACTAAAAAAATAATGCTGAATGAAGCTAAATATTTATATATTATTGTTTATAATACAAGTGATTCTACTAATAACATCTTCCTATATCATAGTCTGTGTGGAGAGCATGTTTGGCAAAATACTAAAAAATAATAATAATAACAATACAAAAAATTAAAGCGTCATTGTAAACAAGGGAAACAAACGATGACTTTCTATGAAGTCCATGATTGTTTGTGTGTGTGTGTGTGTTTAAGAAAGTCAGTCCTGACAAAATGCATAGAAATAAAAGAAAATCTGACACGTCCTATAAAGCACATTCATTAATAATGCTTTAAATCTCCATAAACTCTAGAACGCTGTAATCAAAGTCCTTAATGATCTGTAAACATGAGGTGGCAGAATATAGACGCAAAAAAGCCCCGAAATACAGGCTCGAACAAACGCTTGTCTGATGCGTGGTATTTTTTATTATTGATGATGATTTTTTTTTTAATATACTTTCAGAAATATAAATAAAATCTCAGCGTGAGACGCACTCGCCTGGACTCCTCACAAAGTGAATAAGAACTGAAGTCTGTACACGCTGCATCGTCAGTGTAGAAGCTGCACTCATACTCAGACATTTGTCTGGTCCGTAATGTTCCCGTGAAGCGCCCCTTTAGTGCCCCCTACAGGCACAGGGCAGTGCGGTTTCGTGTTTGTCCTGTTAGTGCTGCTGTAGTCCGCAGGGTCTTGCGGTGCGATGAGTTTAACGTCTATGAAAGGGCACTGAGAGCGAATTATAACATCACGAACACGAGGACTCACAGCAAAGTGTCACCTTTACACTGAGAACTCAAAGCTTTATAGCACGGTGTGTCAGTGTGTCATGCAGCAGAGCAACAGGCAGGACACAGCCCTCTCTCTCTCTCTCACACACACACACACACACACACACACACACACACACACACACACACACACTACAGAAAATATCCCTCAGATTATTTTTAAATGAAGCAATTTAGACTGTCCTGTAGGTGGCAGTAGTGCAACTTCTATCATTATTCTTACAAAAACACACAAAAAAAGCTTAATGAAACGGTAAACTAATAAAGTAACCTGTTACTGGCGGACACACTGAACCCATGTTGAATAGTTGGCATGTTGGATTTATTTCTCATATCTGCACTGATCTAGAAGAACAAGAACACCCAGGGTGTGTGTGTGTGTGTGTGTGTGTGTTAACGATGTAAAGCTGAAAAGTGTACGTACAGTTGACCTGTATAAAGGGAAGAAGCGCTGATGTGTTTATGCTGATGCTCTGATCGAGTTGCTAGAAATTACGAGGTCCAATTACGACCTCGAATCGAACGCAAAACAGATCCATAAAACGCACACACACACACACACACACACACACACACACACACACAAGCTACCTGTTCTGGATGAACCAAACACACACTGAGTTCTCTAGATCCACAGACATGCTGAGATGTGGGACGGGATGGTGACATAGCCCCACCCCCAACACACACACACACACACACACACACACACACACGCGCACGTGCAGAAGCTTTAGACGTGTGTTAGTGTCGTACACGTCTCTATAGCGCACAATGAAATGAGAAAATGTTAAAAGGCCACCATGATCAGATGTGTTTGTCTGCTACGGAGCGACACAGAACAGCAACACAAACCCAGACGGAGGAACACGAGACATTTCCAAAATCATCACTTTACGAGTGGATGAGGTGTGAATCTGTGTTTGATACCCTGTGTGTGTGTGTGTGTGTGTGTGTGTGTTTACACTTCTGCTCCCAGTTCAATCACTCCAGTCTCTATAATGGGAACCAGTTTATCATCCACCTGAACCAGCAGGATGGATTTATCAATGGGGGAGCGGGTCAGAGGGTCACGACTGCAAGGCATCCAGCGGTGAATCACCTGCGCGCGCACACACACACACACACACACACACACACAACAACAACGACGACGACGAAGACTATATTACACGTATCCCATTATAGCATAAATATACTGTATATTAGGTGTGTTCAAGTCAAACCGGGACTTATGATGACATGTCTGCTGAATGAAGGTGTAAAAGCGATTGAAACTTACAGAAGACTTTAAACACAGTGCGGTGATGAGACGCTTAGCTGCAGTAAAACATGTGAACGTAACTAATGTTTTAAATGCGTGCGCATGTCCGTGAATGAGGAAGGGAAACGTCTGATCCCTGGAAATCAATGAAACACACGTCACCAACTTGCGGAAGAGACGCATCCGTCTGTGGGAACTGTACACACACTTGCACATTCCACATGTTTGGGCCATTACAGGAGTTCCTGGGAGGCCAGCGTCAGACATATAAAATGCACAATTAAAAGTCCCGCTTTGACTTGAACACACATTATGAACCAGAATTTTGAGTTTGTACATCACATTCATCTGATTAACAGGTGTGTGTGTGTGTGTATGTGTGTGTATGTATGTGTGTGTACTCACATGTCCCTCCATGCCCTCCAGAGGGCCCCAGTCTCTCCAGCAGCTCGGCCCCGCCCTCAACCTCATTGACTCGTCAGGCCACAGCAGCTCCTTCCGCTTCGACAGATTAATCACATCCAACACCTGATTCACATCCACTATCTAACACACACACACACACACACACACACACACACACACTGTAGAAGTCCATACACTCTCTCTCACCTGTACTCTGTAGGAGACCCCCCCCCCTCCCCCCTCACCTGTACTCTGTAGGAGACGCCCCCTCCCCCTCACCTG
>JAQMYL010000038.1:35527808-35540431 GCA_030014365.1 Clarias pachynema
AGCAGGGGAGACGATTACCCACAATTCCGCAGCACAAGAGAGAGAAAAACCGTTGGCTCAGTTGTGATCACGTGACGATCAGCGTCAAAACAAGAAGCGCATGCGTGATACATGATACTCGGTACTCGTAAACCAAGACTTTATTACAGATTTTTGCTCGTCTTGCGGACCACTTGCAAACCGTGTTACTCGCAATCCGAGGTTTCACTGTATGCAAATGTAGACGAAACATGTGAGCGATGCTAAAGGGGAAACTATTTAAAATCAAGAGGAACATCTATTTTTGAATCTGTTCAATTCTGTTCTTACTTCAATAAAAACATTTATAAAAAAAAGTTTAGTTTAGTTAGTGAAAGTTTCCACCGGCCCTGCACATGCAAAAATGAACGCATATGTGGATGGAGATAAACATGGAGACAGTGTGTGAGGTTGTTGAAACAGTGCCATGGTGTGATGTTTTTTGGTCAGGTGGTGTGTGATACAGCGGAATGAAAAGGAAATCGTCTGCGATCTATTTGTTAAAAACACTAAACAAATAATGAATTGAATTGATTTTGTGTAAGCTGTTGGCTTTTACTCAGAGCTCAGGAAGGAAGTGTGACATCAAACTAGCGAGTGATGATAAACCGTTATTGCGGGAAAGTCAATGAAAATAACTTACAGTAGTCGTTAAAGTCGCTGTTATATTTTCTCTTAACCCTGACAAGTGGATCAGTAGTATGTGTGTGTGTGTGTGTGTAGGTGTGTGTGTGTGTGTGTGTTTGGATCAGGAGTGTCTGTGTGTGTGTGGATCAGTAGTATGTGTGTGTCTGTGTGTTTGGATCAGGAGTGTGTGTGTGTGTGTGTGTGTGTGTGTGTGTGTGTGTGTGTGTGTGTGTGTGTGTGTATCAGTAGTATGTGTGTGTGTGTGTGGATCAGGAGTGTGTGTGGATCAGGAGTGTGTGTGGATCAGGAATGTGTGTGTGAATCAGGAATGTGTGTGTGAATCAGGAGTGTGTGTGTGTGGATCAGGAGTGTGTGTGTGTGTGTGTGTGTGTGTGTGTGTGTGTGTGTGCGTGTGTATCAGTAGTATGTGTGTGTGTGTGTGTGTGTGGATCAGGAGTGTGTGTGGATTAGGAATGTGTGTGTGGATCAGGAGTGTGTGTGTGGATCAGGAGTGTGTGTGTGTGGAACAATAAAGATTAAACACTGCTACAAGTTGACTTTATTCCTGTTATTTAAAGGGAGGGAGTGTGTACTAGTGTACTAACTCTCACACACCGAGTGTTGATGGAGCCTCATTAAAGGTTAACACGATTTAACTCTCTCATTGCCGCGTCCAAGGAACACACGCTGAGTGTGAAGCAGGAGAGTGACGCGGTATGTCAGTGTGTGATATCACACACACAATTGACCGTAATGTGCTGCGTGAAAGAAGACGTCAGTATAAAGTTTTATTTCTCACATCAGACTGGAAGCACAGCAGAGAGGCGGAGCTCTTTCTCAAACAGAACCTAGAATGATGCAGCCAATCAGTGACAGGTGTGTTGGGAGATTTAAGGGGTGTGGTTTAGGAGATGTAAGGGGTGGTGTTTGAGAGATGAAAGGGTTGTCGTTTGGAAGATGTAAGGGGTGGGGCTTGAGATATGTAAGGGGTGGGGCTTGGGAGATGTTAGGGGTGGGGTTTTGAGATGTTAGGGGTGGAGTTTGGCAGATATTAGATGTGGGATTTAAGAAATGTAAGGGGTGAATAACTAATAGAGGCGCGTCTCACAAACTGGAGTAAAGTAGAAGTTAACCCTAACCCTAACCACATCAAAAACACCACCACCTTCAACATCATTAAAAAGACCACCAAAACCAATAACAGCAACACCATAAACAATAACACCATCAGCATCAACACCACCAAAATCAATCCTTATTAAGAGTTCAATTATAATACAGTAAACACCAAAACATCAGTCTGCACAGGTGTTTAATCAGTTCAGTTCCATCTTCCTGTCCCTCCCTGTCTCTCTGTCTCTCTCTCCCTCTACCCCCTCCCCAGGTGTCTCTGGCTCACACTCACTATTGGGATTCTCTGTGTGTCACAAAATCGATAAGACGCTTCCATTAAAGAACGCGACATCTCTCAGATCTCCCTCTCCGTCTCCATCTCTGTCTGGCTGTCCATTTGTCTGTCCATCTGTCTGTCTGTCTTCTGAAGAGAGAAAAAAGGGAGAAGGGTTACCCCTTCGTTTTCTCTCTCTACCCCTCTTTCTGTCTCAGTATTGAGTATTTTTAACAAGAGAGTCATCTGTGCTGTCTAGGACTCTCTCTCTCTCTCTCTTTCTCTCTCTCGCTTTTTCCTCCCCTTCCCCCACTCCTCTCTATTCCACCGCGCTGCTATTCTCTAGCAATCGAGCGAGGGAGAGAGAGAGAGAGAGGAAGATGGAAAGAAGGAGATAGGAAAAGAGAGAGAGGGGAATGAGTGTAAGAATCCTCAGCTCTAGAAGGCTGACTAGAACGAACACACACACACACACACACACACACACTGTGTTGCAGTGCTATTGAGCTCGGAAGAAGAGCGCTGGATACGGCCAAGACACACACGTGGAGGTTGTGTGTCTAACAGTCATCTGTATCTTTAGTGAGCTGTGTGTGTGTGTGTGTGTGTGTGTGTGTGTGTTTAACACAGTAGATGTAAACACTCAGTGATGGAGGTCTCGTTGCGTCTCCTTCTTCTGCGCTGATCTCAGTGGATTATTGCAAAGACATTGTGGAATTTAACTGGTGAAACTTTGTGTGTCCGCACGTGTGTGAGCCAATTTGGTATCTCATTGATGGATCCTGCAGGAATGCTTATGACTCGAGACGAGAAAATGTGAATCAGATGCAGAGTGAGTTTTATTCATATTTTTGTGATACAGACATAATCTGTGTTCTTCTCTCTTTCTTCTTTCTGCCTCCTTCTCTGTCTCCTCATCGCCGCCTCATCCTCTCTCTGTCTCCTCTCCATCTCCTCCTGCTTTGTCTCCTCCTCTCTGTCTCCTCTCCATCTCCTCCTCTGTCTCCAACTCTCTGTCTTCTTTCTGTCTCCTTCACTGTCTCCTCATCACCGCCTCCTCTCTATCTCCTCTCCTTCTCCTCCTCCTTTGTCTCCTCCTCCTCTGTCACTTCTCCGTCTCCTCCTCTCTGTCTCCTCTCCATCTCCTCCTCTCTGTCTCTTCTCTGTCTCATTCTCTCTGTTCCCTCTCCATCTGCTCCTCTCTGTCTCCTCTCCATCTCCTCCTTTCCATCTCCTTCCTGTCTCCTTTTTGTCTCCTCCCCTCTGTCTCCTCTCCAACTCCTCATCTCCTACATCTCCTCTCTGTCTCCTTCTCTTTATCTCATCTCCATCCCCTCCTTCCTGTCTCCCCCTCTCCATCTCCTTATCTCTCTCCCTCTGTCTTCTCCTTTCCATCTCGTCTCAGTGTCCTTGTCTCCTAACCGTCTCCTCCTCTCTGTCTCCTCTCCATTGCCTCCTTTCCATCTCCTCACTGTCTCCGCCTCCTCCTCTCTGTCTCCCCTCTATCTCATCCTCCTCTGTCTCCTCCTCTCTGTTTCTTCTCCGTCTCCTTCTCTCTGTCTCCTCTCCATCTCCTCCTCCTCTGTCTCCTCCTTTCTGTCTCTTCTCCATCTCCTCCTCTTTGTCCTCTCTCCATCTCCTCCTCTGTGTCTCCTCTCCAACTCCTCCTCCGTCTCTCTCCTCTCTGTCTCCTTATCTTTGTCTCATCATATCCTCCTGTCTCCTCTCTGTCTCCTCCTCTATGTCTCCTCCTCTTGTGTTGTGTTCTCCTCATCTGTCCCATTCTCTCTGTGTCCTTTTCTCTGTCACCTCCTCTCTTTGTTCTCCTCTGTTCAATCTCCTCACTGTCTCTTCCTCTCTGTCTCTCCATCTCCTCCTCTCTGTCTCCTACTCTGTCTCCACTCTGTTTCCTCTCTGTCTTCTCCTCTCTGTCTTCTGGTGATGATGAGTTACTGCTGACACTCTGGAGCTGAAAATTAGAATTGCTTTCTTACTTTAAGTTAATAAGAGAAGAAAATCGTAGCTTGCAGTGAGAAACTCCCCTGTGCTGGAGGTGTGTGTGAGATTGCAGCTCCAGATTTACCTCTTACTGGTGGTTGTCCAGCGCTCATACTGGGGACTCCTTACACTGATGTCACGCACTCACCTTTACTTTAGGAAATCTTCCCTGGGTCAGCAGTAATACACGCCTTTAATAATTCAGCTTGTGTCTCTTACTTCAGACAGAATGAGGTCACTCTGTGTTTTCTCTCTGTTTTTGAACTTTAGTGTCCGTCTGAGCAACCTGTCAATCAGGGGCCTTGGCGTCAGGATGGCTCCGCCCCCTCCCACCAATGCTCCACATGTGTGTTTATCATGTGTGGTGATCATGAGTAGCATGGCGCTGATGGATGTGTACCTGGTGGAGCAGAACCATGGGCCGCGTAAGATCGGTGTGTTCATCGTAGTGAGTGTGGGTGACGTGTGTTTCCTCATCGCGCTGCGCTACGTTGCCGTCTGGGTCGGAACCGAACTCAGGACGGCAAAACGTGGATATGCCATGATTCTCTGGTTCCTCTACATTTTTGTTTTGGAGATCAAAGTCTACTTCATCTACCAGAACTATAAATCGGACCGGAAGAGCCTGGACACTCTGACGCGTAAAGCTTTAACTCTGCTCCTCTCCGTGTGCGTCCCCGTGTTGTTCATCATCCTTGTCGCCGTGGATCACATGGAGTACGTCAGGGCTTTCAGGAAAAAGGAGGAGATACGGAACCGGCTCTTCTGGGTGGTGGTGGACCTCCTGGACGTTTTGGACATCCAGGCCAATCTGTGGGAACCACAGAAGAAAGGCTTTCCGCTGTGGGCTGAGGGCTTGATGTTCTTCTACTGCTACATCCTGCTGCTGGTGCTACCGTGTGTTAGCCTCAGTGAGATTAGCATGCAGGGAGTCAACATCAGCCCGCACAAGATGATGCTCTACCCCATCCTGAGTCTCATCACCATCAACATCATCACCATCTTCATTCGAGGAGGAAACATGCTGCTGTACAAAGACAGCCGCGTGTCAGGGATTCTCATGGGGAAGAACGTCCTGGCCATCATGATGAAGACATGCAGCTTTGTGCAGTACAGGAAACAGCTGCAGAGCGCTACCCTCAGCGCTAACACTCCTCCTCCTGCTGCTCCTCCTGCTCCTTCTGCAGCAGCCTTCAGCGTCGAGCTGCACAAAAACTCACTGACTCACTGTCGAAATGTTCCTCAAACAACACTGCCTGAACTTGCTGCATCTGAGCACACATGACACACACACACACACACACACACACACACACACACACACACACATACACAAATTGGGGACTTCTAAAACACTCTGTACTCCTGATGATGATGATGATGATGATGAACCTCCTTTTTAGATTGTGGGTCTAATGTGATGTTTAACTTGGTCACATCTGATGGGAGGGGCTTTAATTGGCCAATAGGCAGGGCTTAAGTGTGATAGTGGTGGGATTTAACTCTGACTGTGGATGTAGCTTATGCTTGGCAGTGGGTGAGGCTTTTCTCAAAGCCCTGGTGCCAACACAGTGAGTGGTTACTATTGTTACAAAACATTTATTTTTCCTAATGATTTTGTGACACATTTTAATGTCTCAGTGTTTTTCTTGTCATGGAAATAAATACAAAATCTTTTAGAACTTTAAGGTCTTCTGGTCAGTCCCAGGTTCTGGAAGGTTTGCAGTTTGAGGAGCAGAGCAGAGTCTTTATATTCTTATATTCCTCAAAGAAATGAAGCAGCAGTACTGTGACAGGGTTCCACATAGTACTCCTTAGGAGCACAGAGTCACAGAGTCAGTGCACAGGTATGAGGAATTCTCACCGTAAGTAGCCAATGAACACAGAGGAGGCGGGGTCAAGGGCAGGATACAGGAAATGGAGGGAAATTCAAAATTCAAGCTGGTGGCACAATTATACCTGCTGTTTTCTACCTCACATCTATGTGTGATGGTTTATTTTTCTTCTTCTTCTTGAAGGTGTGCTCTTGCTTTTGTGTGAGTTGTCCTGAGAGTTATGTGTTCAATTGGCCCTCAGTGGGAGTGACGTGTTGTGTAGTGTATGATCCCACATCTGGCAGTCGTTAAGTGTGTGTGTGTGTGTGTGTGTGTGTGTGAGATCCGCCATTCCGTCGTCTGTAGAAGCTGGTGGGTTGGTGTACACTCCCAGTCTGTCCAGTGTGTACAGGCCCACTCTGTCCAGTGGACATTCCCACTCTGTCCAGTGTTCACGCCTAGTCTGTCCGGTGGACCCCCTCACTCTGTCAGGTGGACACGCCCACTCTGTCCAGTGTACACTCCTAGTCTGTCCCGTGTACACGCCCAGTCTGTCCAGAGGACACGCCCACTCTGTCCAGTGTACACGCCCACTCTGTCCAGTGTCCACGCCCAGTCTGTCCAGTGTCCACGCCCAGTCTGTCCAGTGTACACGCCCAGTCTGCCCAAAATTCTAATTCAAATTTTATGTCACATGCACAATCATACACAGTATGATATAAAGTGAAATGCTTATTAGAAAGGTTTCAGTATGAAATAAGAGAAATAAGAGATTTTAATAAATTAGAAATATAGAAAAATATGGAAAAAAATGTTAGCTGTAAAAAGACTTTTCACATTATGTACAAATAATAAAATAATAAAAAATAAAATATTAGAATAAAAATATAAATAGATAAATATAATAAAATATCATAAAATATAGATGAGTTGAAGTGGAATGTAAAGACCATGTCCAGTTATGGGCAAGACAATGTGCAGAATGTGCAGATGAATGTGCCAGGTCGGAGTTCAAAGTTCACAGTTGTGTCGTGTGCAAAATGTGCAGATGTGCCATATGTAATATATGCCATATATAATGTGTGATGAGCAATGTGATGAGAAGTGAGATTGTGAGAAAGCAGATTAGAATGTTAAGTCCTGTGTGGTGGTGTGATTGAGAGTCCTTATATCCTGCGGGAAGAAGCTCCTCCTCAGTCTCTCTGTGTTGGCCTTCAGGGAGCGGAAGCGCTTTTCTGACCGTAACAGAGAGAACAGTCCATTATTGGGGTGGCTGAGGTCCTTCACGATCTTCCTGGCCTTGGTCCAGCACTGCTTGCTGTAGATTGAGTGCAGGTCAGGGAGCTCGGTCCGGATGAGGTGCTCAGCTGATCTCACCACCCTCTGTAGAGCTCGTCTGTCCTGCATGGTGCTGTTCCTGAACCAGGTTGTGATGTTTCCCGTTAGGCTCTCTATGGTGCAAGAGTAGAAATTCCTGAGCACCCTGGACTCTGTGTGCAGTTTACACAGAGTCTGAAGTCTCTCAATTGTCTGAGGTGGGCTGACCTTTTTCACTACAGCATTGATGTGACAAGACCATGACAGGTTCTGTGTGATGTGACCATTGATGTATCTGAATCTGTTCACTCTCTCCACTGGGCTCTCGTTGATGACGGGGGTCTGGTAGTTCCTCTTTTGCTTTGTACTAAAGAACACTATCAGGTCCTTTGTCTTGCTGACGTTTAGGAGGAGGTTGTTCCACTGGCACCAGGTCTCCAGATTCCTAATCTACTTCAGGTAAGCCGTCTCGTTGTTGTCAGAGATCAGGCCCACCATGACGGTGTCATCAGCAAACTTGATGATGGTGGTGAAGTTGGTAGTGGCCACGCAGTCGTAGGTGTACAATGAGTACAACAGTAACCCTAACCCTAACCCTCAGAACACAACCCTGGGAGGCTCCAGTGCTGAGGGTGAGTGAGGCTGAGACATGTTCGCCCATCCTTACTGCCTGTGGTCTGCCAGTTAGGAAAATCAGAGATCCATTGACACAGAGATGGGCTGAGTACCAGGTGCTCCAGTGTTGGCTTCCTGTCTGCAGCCATTAGCATTAGCTTTAGCATTAGCATCATTGGATGCAGCCTCAAAGCAAGCGTAGAAGGTGTTTAGCTTGTCTGCCAGATACACACCCTCTCTCTGTCCAGTGGACACTCCCAGTCTGTTCAGTGGACATGTCCGTATGTCCAGTGTCCACGCACAGCCCAGTATGTCCAGAATCTCGGTGTTAGCTACTGAGTAACTGAGTAAGTAATTCACTGAAGGCAAAAATTTTAAATCAGAATGTGAGCTGTAACACACAGCGGGTAAACAGCAGTGCTGTAACCTCACTAAGAACAAAAATATAAATGTTATTTATAAAGGGAGAAAAAGTTGTTATTATTATTATTATTACTATTATTGTTGTTGTTGTTGTTGTTGTTGTTTGTAACAGAACACTCAGCAGAAGCCGTCATTTCTCAGAACTCTGGCTTTCAGAAAACAATCTGCAAAAATACATTTATTACTAATAATGATAATATTTTAGTTACTTAACCCTTGCGTGGTGTTTATATTTTTTTTACTCAGCCAATGTTCTGGTTCTGGTGGGCCCGCTGCATTTTGTAGTTTTTAATTCAACACAATCAATCAATTTTATGTTACAATACTCAACAGATGTTCACTTCATCTTGATTACAAGCAATATACACAGGATATATAGTTAACATTTGCCCTTTACCTTTGTTAGATCACATTTATGAATTAAAGTGCTACTCGTTTTTTTTTTTTTTTTTTTAATAAAATGTAATACAAAAAGATCAACTATCAGTGGAAAAAAATCAACAGATTTACAAATTAAGCAACTATTGATTTTGATTTATATGAACTTAATTAGAAGTTTAACCCTTTCAGGTCATTTTACACAACACAAGCTGAACCATGTCAGTCTAGACAACACCTCAGCCCCACTGAACACATTGCGTTTTTCATACCAGCCTATACAACACATGAGGGTCAGAGTTTTACTGTGTATTTGAATATTCTCTGTCCATCTTGGGCCCACACACTTCAGGTTGCACTTTTTTGTTGTTGTTGCTGGCCGCAATCTAGAATAATAGGCCCAGGGTTGTAAAATAGGGGGAGGCGGTGCACCCACTTGTCCCACACCTAGCTGTCCTGATGGCAGCTAGATTATCTCCCTAATGTCAAGCTGGTCTGTCATCTTGTTTATCAAAGTGGATAATCCTGGAAATTGTATGGAGGTTTTCCAGGGACATTGTTGCATGGAAATGTTCTCTGCTAGTTTCTGCATCCTACTGGAATTCTGTGGATTCCCTCTCAGACCTGAAAACTCCAGCAAGGATAAGAACCCCAAAGTGGGCATGTGATTGGGTTTGGTCCATCACCTTTCCCCTCATTTAAAAAAATAGGCTTTTCTTCTAAATTATAGTAATCCAGAATAATTTTCTGGATTGAACCTGGGACGAAAAGCTCAAAAGAAGACTTGATGTCCTGCACATGAGAAACAGCCATCCCTGTAGGCCACATTGGCAGTCATGCATGGTGGCTCATTTCTTGGGCAAGAAGACCATTAAATTTCACCATTTTTTGACATACATATTTTTTCACTTGCTAGCTGCTGATGAGCTTCTGTTTCTGGAGCTGGCTGTTGATGGCCTGGTTCTGTGTCTTGTCTTAGTTTTGGAACTAGCTGATGCTCAGTCTCAACCTTTTCCTTAAAATCACTGTCAGACTCTGAATGTTCAGAAATGTGATCCTCTTCCTCTACATCATCGTGCTTGAATTTTCCCCGAACATGTAATATAAATTTGTGTGGGGTGGTGGTGTACAGGGGGTGGTCATTGAAAATGGTTTCTGATATATGATCTTCACAGAAAATGAGATATAAAAATAATTAATAGTATCTTAAAAAAATTTTTTTTTTTTTTATAAAAAATGAAAACGGGTCCCACTGACCCGAACACCACACAAGGGTTAATTATAATTACAAAAACTTTATAATTATAAAAACAAAACCATGTCCCTGCTGACCGTGCCATTCCTGATGTGTTCCCCTGTGTTTGCTGCCATAATGCGCTCCACTCTCCTGGGTAGGCTGTTCACTAGGTGTTTGTGCATTGCTGTGTGGAGTGTGTTATGCCGCAGCACACACAGACGTTCTGTACAGTGGTGTGTTTCAGAGTTTGTGTAACAGTTTGGGAAAGAAACACACATGGGTGTAAAGGTCAAGGGTGCACATATTTTTGGCTGTATAACCAAGCTCATTTCACCAAGTGAAGAAGTGTAGTGATAAGGCGTGGAGTGTGTAACCGCAGATGTGGATGTGTTACATCGACCTCCATTAACCTTCCAGTAATCATGATATTCTGTACAGTCAACCAGCACACACTCACACACACACACACACACACACACACACACACACACACACACACACACCGCTCAATGTACGCTCAATGTCCATTGTAACCAGATAAAGTGTGTGCGTTATCAGATCATTAACAGCGAATGAGCAGCTACAAGCATGGTTGCTAAGATTCCACACACTCCATGAACACGGAACTGTAAAGGAATTTATGTTAAACGGTGTGATCAGACTCTGTGTGTGTGTGTGTGTGTTGTGTGTGTGTGCGATGCTCTGATTAGATTGAGATTGATCACGTCTACTGTCGGCGTGACGGCGTCCTCCTGAGGGTGTTTAAATGAAACGGGAACGCAGCCAGAGTCTCTGCGCTAATCTGCAGTTAAAGGCTAATTACTAATACGCCTCAGTGTGGCTAAAGCCGTTCATCAGAGAAAGTGCTGCTGTAAATCCCTCGCTCTCTGATGGAGGGAAAGAAACAGATGGAGAGCTGATTAATCTCACTCCACCACCGGAATGTTAACCGAGATTACGCTCCTCACACGGCCACAGGTGAGATGCTGCATGGTCTTAACCTTAAATCGGGGGAGGGGCGGGGGGCTGATGTCACACAGTGGGGAGGGGAGGGGCAGAGTGCTGATGTCACACAGTATGGGACGGGGGCGGAGAGTTCAGTGAACACACACACACACACATACACACACACACTGTAGTGTTTCCCTCACACTCCTGCAATATTACTTTATGTTCAGGTTTATATTGATGCGCTTGTTTCCATAGTAACAGCTCATACTCAGGGACATGTAGAGCGCACGCTCCGCTGGTGATAAACAGATTAATATAATCACTGATGTGGTGAAGTTTAATCTCATAAGAGGTGTGTTTGTGTGTGTGTGAGTGTGTGCAAGGAGTCTCCAGTGAAAGTGCTGTGTTACACACTCCTCTGCTGTTTCTCACACACACGTCTGGGGATGTTTACTGATGGAGTGTTTTATTTGTGTTTTTCACTTCATGATGTGCAGGATGGATCAGTGTGTGTGTGTGTGTGTATGTGTGTGTGTGTGTGTGTGTGTGTTTGTGTGTGTTTGTACAAGCTTCGGTCTTCTCACACAAATCAACCCAATAAGCTGAATGTCTCTGGGAACACTTTCTGACCTCATTAATCTCATTAATATGCAAGTATGCAAATGAAGATCTGGTGTTGTTTTGGGGTTTTATTAAAGCTCAGAGATGATTAACAACACTGCTCAGGATTCCATTCTGTCTGTGTCACTGACGCCCTCAACACACACTCACACACACACACACACACACACACGCACACACACGTGAGAAGCGAGTTTACATTTAGACAACACAATGAATCAGAATTACATTTTTTAAACTTTTAAATCAAGCTATTTATTTATTTTTTTACATGAATAATTTATTCAAAGCCCCGCCTTCAGACTTTAGGTAATGTCATTTGCTGAATGTTGTGTGTGTGTGTTGTTTTGTTTTAATTTTCTGTTCCTTTAAATTCATCCTGATTAAACACAGCCCGACTCCGAGTCATAAACCCCACTATCCCCGTGCATGATTCATCACGCTGCTGTTTGTGTGTGTGTGTGTGTGTGAGAGAGAGAGAGAGAGAGTGTGTGTGTTTATTAGTGATCTTTGCTTTTTTAGTTGTGTTGCTGTGTGTGTTGGTGTAAATCAGCTTGGCCGTGTCCCAATCCACCCACAGATCACACTTCTCATAAACCCTCCACCTCTCCACACTGCCCCCGCCCCCCATGCCACCCCGGCATGCAGGAGGCACCGTCCATCACCTCAATTACCCACAATGCCTCTGGGTCTCTCTCTCTCTCACACACACACACACACACACAACACACACATACTATGGTTTTATTTTTCTCAACCCTTTGTACCCAGCAGTGTGTCAGCTTCATCAGTATAAAGTATTGTCTTTTTTCATGCTTTATTGAAGCTGAATGTTCTTTAACTCTCTCATATTAACTACAGGAGTGATGATAATATCATCTAAAAGCAGCTGAAGTGCTATTAAATTCACAAAGGTGTAATACACTAACGCCTAATGAAGCAGTTACTGTTTATACTCAAGAAATAAAATAACTAATCAGTAATTACATTAAAACTGGTGTGATTGAATTTAACAGACTCAACAATGTTGAACATTTGCTGATGTCTAACCTCGTGATGCTGGAGTTTAAATTCAATTGATTTTATTTGTATAGCGCTTTTAACAATTGACATTGTTGCAAACCAGCTTTACACAATCAAAAGAATTAAGTGTGTATGAGATGTGAATGTGTGTGAATCAGAATGATCAGATCGTCCCTGATGAACGAGCCGAGGGCGACGGTGCTGAGGGAAAAAC
>JAQMYL010000039.1:168648-179918 GCA_030014365.1 Clarias pachynema
GTCTCTCTCCCTCTCTCTGTGTCTCTCTCCCTGTCTCTCTCTCTATCTCTCTCCCTGTCTCTCTCCCTGTCTCTCTCTCTCCCTGTCTCTCTCTCTGTCTCTCTCCCTGTCTCTCTCTCCCTGTCTCTCTCTCTGTCTCCCTGTCTCTCTCCCTGTCTCTCTCTCTCCCTGTCTCTCTCCCTGTCTCTCTCTCCCTGTCTCTCTCTCTGTCTCCCTGTCTCTCTCTCTTTGTCTCCCTGTCTCTCTCCCTGTCTCTCTCTCTGTCTCTCTGTTTCAGTGATTTTGGAGAAGCCGATCCGTATTCCTCGCTCGTTGTCAGTAAAAGCAGCGAGTGTGTTAAAAGGGTTTCTGAACAAGGTGAGAGATCGTCCTGCCCTTCACACACTCCTGCTCTGTGTTCAGTTAAAGATTTACTTCATTTTTATATTTCTGCACTGTGTGTGTGTGTGTGTGTGTGTGTGTGTGTGTGTGTGTGTGTGTGTGTGTGTGATTCGTCAACTAGCTTTTCTTACTCTGATTTGTGACATTTGCAGTTTAGTTGAGCGCTCTAGAGAGTAGAAGTGTGTGAGATGTACAAGAGTTTATCACACGGTTTATGTATTATGTTGTTTTGTAGAATTAATAAAAAGAGCCAGTGTGTGTGTGTGTGTGTGTGTGTGTGTTTGTGTGTGTGTGAGTTTAATGCACTTGCTATGTCGTGTCCAGTGTCTAGAGAAAGTATCCAGAGTGTGAAGGAGAATCTGAGCGAGTACTGTTCTGCTACACTCAGAGACACTTCACCCCCGTTCCTCGTCTCATCCATTAATCTCTTCCTGCTGTAGACGAGCCGTGTCTCTGATTGTCTCTGATTAAGACGAGTCTCCTCCCATGCCATCTGTGTGTAAAAAACGTGGTTACATCATACTGCCATATGGTGGCGCTGGACTTAACACCACTCCTCACTCAAGCCGATATCACATACAAAAAACATTTGCTTAAATTCAAGATCAGGATGAAGCATACCTGAGACACGCCCCCCTCCTAGAGGAACTCCGCCCCCAGTGTGAATAGTGGAGTAGTCTGTACTGATGTCTGAATACTGACGCGTGTGTGTGTGTGTGTGTGTGTGTGTGTGTGTGTGTGTGTGTGTGTGTGTGTGAACATGGAGCCGAGCCCAGAGCTCTCTCTGATGTGGGTTTAATCATGTCGTTTCTTCTTCAGGATCCAAAGGAGCGACTGGGGTGCCAGGTTCAGACGGGATTCACGGATATTAAATCTCACACATTCTTCAGAACCATCGACTGGGACCAAGTGAGGAGAACATTAATGACATTTATGATCAGTTCTGTACCTCACGGTCAGGAGGACATGATGCTGAGTGACAGACACAGTGATGGAGAACGGCTGTGTTCCTGTAGCTTTTGTTTACTAGAGAAAACCTGATTTGATGATTTGCTCTTTAGTATCATTTTACATGTGTGTAATATTAAACTCACACCAACATCACACTAAATACAGAAGGTATTCCTCATGTGTTTGCTGAATAAGTCACAGAAACTGCTAGAGGGCAAAACATGTGACTTATAGTCTGGAAAATACGGTAATAGCAACTCATTAACCACCTCATTGACTGCTGAGTGTGTGTGTGTGTGTGAGAGAGAGAGAGAGAGAAGCAGACTTGATGCAGGATGATGCAGTTGGACAGTGAACAGAGCATGCTCATACTTGCCTCTGTAACAAAAGTCTATATGTATTATACACACAGACACATTATTATTTTTTTTTATTATTAAATGATTAAAATGTTTATCAACATGCTTCAGGCCCATAAACACGGGTACACTAAAGCAGCGACAGAAGAATATAGAGCGAGAGCCATAGAGAGACCGGGATGGAGGATGTGTTTTTGTGATGCAATAAAAAAGGACCATCTGTTCCCATTTGTACAAATCAGCATGAAGCCCATCACTGCAGGAGACATGTCCTCAAAACAGAGGGAGAGAGAATGTAGGAGTGTAATCCTTGGCCTCATTGGGTAGAGTGTCAATTTTGGGGAGCGGAACTGTGGCCTCATTGGGTACAGCTGTATTTCGGGGGGGCGGGAACTGTGCCCTCATTGGATTCGGTGTTTTTGTGAGGTACACAAACTGTGGCATCATTGCGTACAGTAGTATGCTGGAAACAGAAACCGTGGCCTTAGTAGGTACATTGCAGTGGTATTTTGGGTACAGGAACTGTCGCTTCATCAGGTATAGTGGCATTTTGGGGAACTGTAACTGTGGCCTCAATGATATTTTTGGGACAGGACCTGTGGCCTCAGTGGGTACAGTGGTGTTTTAGGGCCAGGAACTGTGGCATCATTGCCTACAGTGGCATTTGTTGGTGGATACTGTGGCCTCATTGGGTACAGTAGCATTTTGGGGACAGGAACTGGCCTCATTGAGTACAGTGGTGTTTTGCGGTTAGGAACTGTGGCATCATTACATACCATGGTATTCTGGGGACTGTAACTGTGGTCTTATTGGGTACAGTACAAAAGAAAACTGTGGCCTCATGGTGTTCAGTGGTATTTTTGGGACAGGACCTATTGTCTCATTGGGTACTGTGGTGTTTTGGGGTCAGGAACCGTGGCATCATTGCATACAGTGGTTATGGATCATTGGTACATAGGGTATAGTGACATTTTGGAAAAAGTAAATGTGGTCTTGTTGGGTACAATGCAAATGGAAACCGTGGCCTTATTGGGTACAGTGGTGATTTGTGGTCAGGAACTGTGGGATTTGGGAACAGGAACCATGACCTTGTTGTGTACAGTGGCATTTTGAGAGTGTAAACTTTGGCCTCATCGGGTACAGTAGCATTTTGGGGACAGGAACTGTGGCCTCATTGGGTACAGGGGTGTTTTGGGGTCAGGAACTGTGGCGTCATTGGTACGATGTTGTTTTGGGGTCAGGAGCTGTGACATCATTACAGTCACTGGCATTTTGGGAACATTAACCGCGGCGTCATTGGGTACAGTGGAATTTTGGGAAAAGGAACTGTGGCCTCATTGGGTACAGAGGCATTTTTGGGGTGGAAACTGTGGCTTTATTGGGTATAGTGGCAATTTGGGGACAGGAACAGTGGCCTCATTGCGTACAGTGGTGTTTGGTGTCAGGAATTGTGGCCACATTGGGTACAGTGGCATGTTGGGGTGAAAAGTGTAGCCTTATTGGGTCCAGTGGCATTCTGTGGGCTCAAACTGTGGGCTCATTGCGTACAGTGGCATTTTGGGAACAGGAAGTGGCCTGATTGGATACAATGGCATTTTGGCTGAAGAAATTGTAGCCTTGTTGGTTACAATGGCATTTGGGGCAGCAACTGTGGCCTTTTGGTGTACAGTGGCATTTTGAGAACAGGAACTGTAGCCTCATTGGGTACAGTGACATTTTTTGGTTGGGAACTGTGGTCTCATTGGGTACAGTGGCATATTGGGAAAAGGAACTATGGCCTCATTGAGTAGAGTGGGATTTTGGGAAAAGGGACTGTGGCCTCATTGAGTACAGTGGCAGTTTTGGGAACAGGAACTGTGGTCTCATTGGGTACAGTGGCATTTTGGGGGCAGAAACTGTGGCTTTATTGAATACAGTGGGAACATTTAGGGAACAAGAACTGTGGCCTTTTTTCTTGTAACGAGTCATTGATTATATATAACACTGACCCCCGTCTCTCCCTTAGCAGGAATGACTCACTATTTTCTTATGTCTCTCTCTGTCTTTCAGTTGGAACAGAAGCAGGTAACGCCTCCGTTCAAGCCTCAGATCACTGATGATTATGGATTAGAGAACTTCGACACACAGTTTACCAACGAACCTGTACAGCTCACACCAGATGATGAGTGAGAGCCCCACACACACACACACACACACACACACAAACACACACGTGCATACACTAAAATACCCCACCATTTATCACTTGTGGGGCAGTCATAACTCAGTGTGTTAAGGCCCAGAGTAACTGTAAGTTGCCACAGTTTGGCCCGTGAGCAAGGCCTTCATCCTGTCTGCTCCATCAGCATTGTATCATGGCCTTGCTTTCTGATCCCAACTTCCTAACAAGGTGGGATATGCAAAGAAATGTATATGTAACAAATAAAGGCTTGACTTTACTTTTTTACTTACTTTCACCTTCAACAATACATATTGTCACAAAGCAGCTTTTTGACATTAAATTGATCATAGGATCACGGGGTAATCGCAGGTAGTCACATTTACACAGTCATCAGTTATTCAGTAGAGCAGCATGACGGTGATTATTGCTTTTATACACATCAGTTTCAATAAACTGACATTCCAGACTCAATATGGAAGCATTTCTTTTTGTTTATTTTTCCTCCATCATTGAAAATAGTTCCCAAAGAAGCCACAGTTGGACAGAGTGTTGTCATGGTAACACACAGACTGACTCACAGCCGGTAGTACGTGTAGTAACAGCTTCAGTGTACTGAACTATTGTATGATTTGTAATGTTCTATAGTGACCACAGACGAGTGGAATGAGCTGGTCCTGTTATACCTAACATCACCGATCTCGCCCAATCAGATTAATGAACATGAACTGCTGTGTAAAGCAAAATAATCAGCTGTGTTTGAGGGAGGAGGGGTTGCAGGAGGGGTAACACCAGATTTATCAGAAAGAGAACTGGTTTGTGTTAAATCAGAAAGTAAAACAGATCTTACCGAGTGCAGCAGGAGAATCCATTTCTTCTTCTTCTTTTCAGTTCAACATGTGAAAGAGATTATCCTGCATGATCCTGCTCTCCGTAACACACACTCTAACACACATTCTTTTTATTTAAATTGTGTTTATAACAATGAACATTGTCACAAAGCAGCTTTATTTATTTTTTAAATGTGAGAAATATAGATATATAGAGATTTTTATATAGATTTGTAAATGTATAGTTTCATCCAGCTTGTCCCTAATGAGCAAGTCGAAGGTGATGGTGAGACTCAAACGGAACCATCCTCATCTGGGTGGCACCAGACAGTACAATCATAAATCAGTCCCTGCTATAACTGTGTGCTCTCAAGTCGAAAGTGCAGCAGAAACTGTTTTGGTTAACATGAAGGCCAAACATACCAGTTCACCACAATACTCTATGTCCTTGAATTTAACTAATGCGAATCCATTTATAAAAATACTTGACTAAATAAATAGGTTTTTAGCCTGGACTTAAACACTGAGACTGTGTCTGAGTCCCGAACATTAATTGGACGACTATTCCATAACTTTGGGGCTTTGTAAGAAAAAGCTCCAATATCTAATTATTAAATGAATTATTTGTAACAGGAAAGAGTTTGTGTGAGGTTAGTATTTTAGTCAGACGTAGCGCTGATCTTTAGTCCATTTGGAATCAGAACGCTCTCATTCTCATGTTTTGATCAATTTTACATTACGGACTGTTTATGCTGCAGAGAACTTTAGTTAATGATTTTAACTGCGCTGTATAAATGCACATGGCTCCAGGGTCGTTCAGGGTCTCGAGTGTTTTTGACATATTAAAGAGCGACATTCCCGTCACTGTGCTATGTGTTTTATTTTTTTCTCTCCTCAGGGATGTGATAAAGAGAATAGACCAGTCGGAGTTCGAGGGCTTTGAGTACATCAACCCCCTGCTGCTCTCCTCCGAGGAAACAGTATGAGGGAGGAACATGACGGCACGGTTCTGTCGGCTCGCCCGCGGCTCTGAGCGAGCTACAGAGGGAGTTTTTACTTCTGACTGTGTGACTGAGAGAGAAAAAAAAACTCCCTACAACACTAAATCATCTACAACTCATCTCTCAGACTCGTCTTCTCATCTCACGCTCTCTCTCAGACTCGTCTCCGGAAGCTCTGGAGGCAAGAACACCACAGACAGAAACACAGAAACAGACCTGGAGAAGTTTTTCATTAACAGAACTTGAGTTCCCCGAAATCATCCAGATCGTCTTCCTCCGTCCCATCATCCCTCTGGTTTTGTTGTTTTTTTCGCCTGCACTCATCGTTACCCAGAATCCCCTGCTACAGCTCATGGTTCTATTTGAGAACTTGATTTAACATGCACTTCTTCTTCTTCTTCTTCTTCCTGTATTTGTTGTTTTTAACCGAATCTCAGACGGTTCTCAGTTCAGGTTATTATTATTCATTAACACGGCAGCAGGAGGACGAGGCGTCTCTTACAGGTTCCTCTCAATCCCATAATGCTCTTCAATAGACCAGAGAATGTGTGAAAATCACAGATCAGTTTACGGTCACGTAGTTGTTTATGTGAATCAGGACGTCAATGACGTGACGAAGCGGTCACGGTGCAGAGCTGGAATATCGGCACATGCTCGCCTCCAACACGAATGTTAAGTTAAACACGACGTTCAATTAAAAAGAAAAGTTGAATTTATGGCTGATGTACTTGCGCCACTTCTAATGCTTTTTTAAAAATCAGAGGAATGATTTATTTAAATTTACTCAGAAATCAGCAGACAAACTATTATAAAAGGATCAAAAAGTGCCTCAAAAATCAAACATTTACATTTAGTTCTCACTAAACTTCATAAACTCTAAATAAATTCTGATTTAAATTCTATTAATACACACACACACACACACACACACACACACAGTGAAAGATAGCACACAGAATGCTGTCCGTGTCTCAGACTGCCCTGAAATCTCACGCTTCAGTATTCAAAACTCAGACTAAAGCGCTGTTCAGGCATTATGTTAGTTATACGTGTGGGCGGAGCTTGTATAAAACAGTGGCATGTCCCAATCAAGGACGTTTCCAATGTTGATTAGTTAATGTGATCAGATTGCCCCGCCCCTTCCCCTCTTCCGCCGAGGATAAACACCCTCCTAGTGTTTTAGCACTTAGCCTGGCGTTGCTAGCGTGCTACAGCTCTGTGTCCAGTACGTTAGAGATGATCACCGTATTCAACACCCACAAGGATCAAATGCAGGTTTCTATGAAACGTCTCTGCACTCCTGCTCCATTCCGTCTCAGGTGCTTTAATCTGGACAAATCTAAAGGCTTGGATGTGATGTCTGTATAAGCTAGTCACAGCTAGCATAAAGCATATCAATGTTTCATTTAATATCAATGTCATAAAGGGTCCTGAGTCTAACAGTGCAGTGAAGGAGAGTCCCCGAAAATAAGGTTTTTATGTTTCATTCTTCGCTCACTTCACACTCGATCAGCTGAGACGTGTTTTTTTTTTTGACACTATGAGGCTAAGAATGCTAACAAGCTAACAAGTAATGAAAGTCTGTCTCACCCAAAAGTCTGCCCCCTAGAGGTCCCACATGCATACATGCGGTTAGTTATAATAATAATCATCATCATGCATTAGGATCAAAATCCTCACACGGCCATAGAAACTAACAGAAGCACACATTCACTAACGCAGACACAGACGCAGTCCAGCGATATACTGTACAGGCCCTCGACAATTTTGGAAGATTAGCTCATTTTTTTCGTGACTGATAAAAACACAGAAGATAAATTAATCTGTGTTTTGTTAGAGCTGATCACATGACTGAGGAAAATATCTAAAGAGAATAGAGAGTAAACATGTGCTAGTGTTAGCTGAGCTCATGGATTATATCTGCTCCAGTGTGATGTATGCTAGGAGGGCTAATAGGATTAGTTAGCGCTGTGTGTGTGTGTGTGTGTGTGTGTGTGTGTGTGTGTGTGATATGAGCGATAAGTGCTGTATAAAGGGGCAGCGTGGGAGCTTGTCGCTAACGAAGCACAGGAAGCACACGACTCCAGGACCTCGTTCTATTCGAGGAAAACGTGATACAAAGAAATAAACAGAAATGACCCCTGAGCTTCAAACTGAGAGTCAAACTCATCGTCATGGTTACATTTAGCTAGCATAACTCTTCACTAACAGCTTTACTTAGCTAACAGCTAGCTAACGTAAAGAGTGAACTACATGATACTTTAAACTGGTTTTATTTTTCATGACGCGCTACAGTTAGGCTCCACCACAGTTTTGCTAGTAATATAAACTAATCAACACGTCCCTGCTCGTAGTCTGAACTTTTTTTGCTGCTAAGCTGAGATGCTACTAACTGAAGAGAAAGTACAATGAAACTGAATCCTGAGATATTTATAGCCGAAGCACTAACCAGCAATCACCTCATTCTTAGCAGATACAGAGCTGACTAGCATTGCTAGCTAGCGACCTGATTTATGCTAGCTTTCATTTTGAATGAATAAGCTTTAGACTAGTGCTAGTAGCTCATAATCACTGCTAGCAAAACCTGTGGTGTTGACGCGGTCGTCCCCGTGTTCCCAGGGTCCTATGTTCCCCAGACTGATGCAGCGTCTGTTTGTTTGATGAAATCATTTTTTCGAGACCTCCGACACCACATAAAATTAAAACTTAGTTTTGTTGTGTTTAAAAAGTTTAGAAGCCGTTTTCCAATAAAATAAACTGGATAATGTCCTGGAAATATTTATCTTAAAACGGGTCGCCTCGAACAGAATCAGAGAGTTAATGTGTGTTAACAGAAAACTGAACTAGGGAACCTAGGACCCTGGGGACACAGAGCCTTGGCCTCTTTTAGGTTGTAAGAAGTAAAATTGTTTAAAGATTATACTGATCTAAAAGTTTTAAATCAATTTTACTTAAGTGATCGATAATAATGCGTCCTTAAATAACTGTGCATTTCTGAATATTTCTATCTTCCTGCAGTTGTACTTTTATTGTTATACGAGGGCCATTCGAGTCAAAGTGGGACTTTTGATTGTACAGAATAACAGAACACAGTCCTGAGAGTAAACACTCCCTTTATTTTTTTTCTATAAAAATATGTCTTTATATAATCCCCTGATACACTAATGCACTTATCACAGTGTGTCACTAGAGCTTGGACACCATCAGGGTAGAAAGTTCTCTCAGTACACCGGAGCCGTGATCGGACTGTCTGAGTCATTTCTGAAACGCCGGCCTCCCAGGAACTCCTTTAAAGGCCCAAACATGTGTAAATGTCTTGTAGCGAGGTCAGGACTCTTTAACTCCCAGCCGAGATCCTGTAGTGTGTATGTGGTGTTGGTGAAGGAGTGTGTGTACAGTTCACACACACACACACAGACACACAGACACACACGCGTCTCTTCCACAACGAGTTACCCGTTGATTTTCAGTGATGAGGCGTTCCACTCTCCGAATGTTGACGGGAACGGCTGCAGTGAGCTCGGAGACACCTCGGCCCGGGATCGGCGTCTTCATTAAAACGTTTCACCGTTCAGATGTTTTACTGCAGCTGAGAGTCTCATCACCGTACTGTACTTAAAGTCTTCTGTAAATGTCTGTAAATCGCTTTTTATGCACTTCTCCACGCTTTCACTGACAGTTGCTTAACACGTGATTTGTGCGGCCTGACACATTAGCGCCACCATGTGGTAGTAGGAGACGCGCGTCACTTGCCAGCACAAATAACGGGATGCGCTCGGATCTCTTCTGTTTGATACAATGAATCCCGGTTTGACTCGAACGCCCCTCGTGAAATCACCAGGCTTTTAAACCCTTTTTTAAAGACAGCACATTTTCATGAAGGACCAAATGCGGAATGTCTTTTAGCCACCGATGCTATGCTAATAATTTACACTAATTATTTTGTTTGCTGTTTGTCTGCTGAATGAGTTTCTGTAAATATCTGTATTTATTCTGTAAAACTGTTTGGAGAAAAAAAAGCTCCAGAGATGAAAAAACAAGTCCAGTTTGTTGGATAATCAGCCGCACGACGCGTCACGATATAACGCCATGAAGTCTGATAAGTGACTGTCGTGACGTTGATCTTTAATATCAGCACAAAACCTGGAAAATATGTAAGGTATTTTTATTTTGCATAAACTACACACTGCTTCTCATGACGCCGCTCTCGAGATTTTTATGCTTTTCTTAGTTTTGTTTGAAATCTCACACATCATCGGGGAAACTTTTTCCTTCAACACCAGGGGAAACTTTTATATCCGGTGTTTGTTTTATAAAATTATTCTAAATTAAAGATATAACGGAGTTTAAATGAGCCGCGAGACGTGACCGAATTCTCGCTCTTATGAAGTGAAGTGAAGTGAAGGAGTGTAAATCAGTAAATGTTCTCTGTAAAAGACGCTCAGAGCTGCCGTGTGCTGATTGGTGGATTTGGGAGTCATGTGACTAAACAATAAACACACACACAACATCTTAAAGCAGGAAAATGCAAATGACATGATTTATAAAAATATATCTGTTTATTAGCGCTGTGTATCTGTTAGCATGTTTACTTTAGAATCAGTTGACGTCTGCTCGTTTATTAGTGTATTTACGGTTAAACTGCTCCTGCACTAATTACGTTCATGTGTTCATGGTGAGGTTTAGCAGGAAGCGTTGCTGTGTAACACACACACACACACACACACTGAACACTTCACAGAAATATGAGCAGAACAAAAAATAATTCCTCGTAGCACTGGAGTGTGTTTATGTAGAACAGTGTGTGTGTGTGTGTGATGTCATGTGATCATGTGAAGAAAGAGGGATGATGATGATGATGATGAAGATCACCACATTATGTCTACGTTCATCTCTGATAAACACTGGGCGAGATGGCCATCACATTCTATCTGGGAGAACCTGAAACACACACACACACACACACACACACACAGAAGGTTAACCCATATTAAGGTCCTTACATTACATTTACATATAGGTATTTGCCAGATGCTTTTATCCAGAGCGACTTACAAAAAGTGCTTTGAAGTTTAGGTGACTGGACAGATGCACTGGGTTACTGGGTTACTGACTAAAGTGCCATCAGTCAAACACAACTGGGAAGAGGTTTTTTGGGGGTAATTAGTCCAATTATTAAAGAAACACGTCTTGAGTTGTGGTTTAAAGATAGTCAAAGACTCGGCTGTACGGACATCCAGAGGAAGTTCACTCCACCACCTCGGTGCCGGAACATAAAACAGTCTGGATGAACGTCGTCCTCGATCCCTGAGAGACGGTGGGACGAGACGAGCGGTGCAGGAGGACCGGAGGGAACGTGGTGAAGGTGTGAGGTGTCATTAGAGCAGAGAGGTAAGTGGGTGCTTTAGCTATTAACCCTGTTAGCAGTGTTAGCATTTCTAACAGATAGCTGACGTACAGTGTCAAATAAATAAATAAATAAATAAATAAATCAACAGAGAGAAATGAGATGTTTATGGAGGACTAAACATGACATAATTATAAATAAATAAATGTGTGAATAAATAAGTAAATATAGAAATAAATAAAT
>JAQMYL010000039.1:514664-528352 GCA_030014365.1 Clarias pachynema
CATTAACAGCTTATATCGAAATATATATCGTTATCGTTCAATATGGGCCAAAAATTATCGAGATTACATTTTTGCCAAATCGCCCAGCCCTAGTCACTAATAGTAACAGACTGTAAACGTTACATTCTCACGCGGAGACGAGCCCCTCTAAACATCTGATGCTAAAATCCCCCCTTGATTAAAGCGACAAGAGAAGCTTCTGCTTAACACGAGAACCACTCCAGTAAGCGAGTACCCTGAACCATCCGAAGAACCCTTGAGGAACCCTTCTGTTCTAAGAGCAGATAATGAATTCTTCTTTAAAGGTCTGAATGCGGCTCAGAGAGCGATCTGAAGCACGAGAGCCATTTCCACATGGCTACCTGCTCACATGACAACCGAGTGTGTATACAACATCATCTCCCTCTCCCTCCCTCTCTCCCTCCCCCCCCCCTTTCTCTCTCTCCCTCCCCCCCTCCCTCTCTCCCTCCCCCCCCTCTCTATCTTCCTCCCCCCCCCCCACTCTCTCTCTCTCTCTCTCCCTCCTCGTCTCTCCTCACCCCCCCTCACCATTCCCCTCCCCCTCACCCACTCACTCCGCTATCTGCAGAAGCCTCTGTTAGCATGCAGCCCAGGTGCTAATGCAATCAGTAAACCAAGACCGCGGCCTGAGCCATAACAATCGCACACAAACAGCGGCCGAGGCAGGAGCAGCGCGGGCCGTGTTCTACCTCCGTCCTTTGTTTCCCCGATGCCTCCGAGAGGACGGACTCGGCAGCCAGCGGATGTCGTGTATCTTGCTGCACTCTCGCAAGCTTTTAGGGCTCTCTATAAATATTGTGAGATCTTATGGTAAGAAAATAGATGCGACGTTCTGTTCGCCGGCGAGAGAACACTGCATTTATTACCGAAGCAAAAGGCGTAATGAAGAAAAGAGACGAGAAACTCGGAACAGATTTCCAAGAAGTAGCGACTCTCTTGTCTGATGAGAAAGCTGCAAAGATCAATACGAGTATTTAACAAAGTCTCTGTCAAAATCGAACCCCCTGCCAAACCCCGAGCACGCTACAACCTGCCAAAAACCATTTCTTCTAATTGGAAACAGAATAATGCTTCATTTTATAAGATCTTAAGCATTTGCAAAAAAAAAAAAAAAAGAATTAATTAATCATAATAATAATAATAATAAAAATCCATGCCACACACCTGTGTAAAATCTAACATGTGCACGTTTGCATCAGTTTCATGACATATGCATCACTGAACCTTCTGATAATAAAGGTTCCTCAAAGGTTCCTCATTTCTTCCTTGGATGTTTGGGGGTCGCACCATCACATGTTTGTGAAAGAGAAAGCTGATGTGTCGGGTTCTACATAAAAACATAATGAGGATCTGATCTAAAACCTGAAGAAAGATTATTACTGAAGACAGACAGAGCACTATTCAGACGGGATTAGCTTCTCCTATGTGTGTGAGTGGAGGTGTGGAGTAATTCTGATAGATCCATTTATAATCATTCCGTGTCTCAGGTTTCTCATGCAATCTGTCACAGAGGTGCCAATATTTTCAGGCATGAATCTCAGAGTGAGGGCGACACATTGGTATAGGGTTCAGCACTGTGGCCTCGCACCTCCAGGGTCCAGGTTCAATTCCCGCCCCGGGGTGTGTGTGTGTGTGTGTGTGTGTGTATGTGCGCCCTGTGATGGATCTCAGAGTGTGAGCTCAAGAACACGTTGAGGAACAGATCAAAACTTCTCTGCCCTCGTGTGCAGCAGATCCCTGAATCCAGTTGATCATCCAGCTGATCTGTTTCAAACCTCATCACAATCATGCAGCGTCTGTTTCTTCACTGCATTCTTTGTCATTTTAGAGAAGCTTGAATAAAAAGAACTATGACATAATTCCACATAAAACAGCCACCTCCAGTTCTCTTTACAGAACAGACAATCCTCAGTGCCCACATCTCCACGTCGCTCCCTCCTCCACAGCGTGCTCTCATCTCTCTCTCTGTGTTCCTGTTCTGCGCAGACACGAGCACAACGCTCAGCTGCTCTCCACCGAGTCGCTCGACAGACAGCTCTCACGTTTATCCGTGTGAGAAAGTGATATTTGGAGATCAGGTGCGCTCACGTCGCGTATTACGTGCTACGTCCAGCACGCAGCTGATCACACGCCATAAAGTCACGCGGACGCTTTAACACATCGCGTCACCGATCTCATCCGAGCGCTAGGTCTAACATTAGCTTTAAATAGTGACGCTGGAATCCGCACCCGAGAACTCGGAGTGCGTGCGATCGTCTAACTCAGAACCATAATCATCGATCGTCTCTGTGGCGGCTCTAGTCAGACCCACGCATTAGATAAAACCAAAATCAAGTACGTGCACGAGTATCTGACATCCCATCAGTCGAACGGGAGGAACTGATTAAAGACGAGTGAACGCGACGGTTAAGTAGATTCTTTAAATGGCGTCTCAGCTGAACACCGCGGCTGGGTCTCTGAGGAGGATGAAGATGATGGTGTTCGTAGTGTACACAGATGTGTGATGTTCGTACTCTTTATCCTTCACCAATAGGACGTACGCCAGCCCGTATTATTTTCCACGCAGCGTCTCCAGACCTCTCATCGCCCTGCTCTCTTTACTCTTATATTGAATGTGAAGTGTGTTAAAGAACAAAATCTAATTAGGTCTGAGTTTCCCAACGGTATCGGAGTGTTAAGACGATTTTACAAATTAGAAAGTCAGAGCGTTTAAACTGATACACAATCATTTCTTCCACCTTTGTGTTATGACACTTTAGAGAAATTTCAGCCTCTGTTACAGACTGGAATTAATCAGAAAATCCCAAAAACGTTCAGGACCTGAAAATTCCCAGATGAGGAACGCAATCCCAGAGTGCCCCACAGAGGAAACGCTAATTAACCCCTCAATGTAGGGCAGGTAACCAGGGTACACGCTACCACCGTTAGCGTTCAGTCAGTATTCGAGGCGTTGGAGTCTTCAGCAAGCCCTTTAGTGCGTCTTTATCTATAGTCAGGTGGTAGAAGTATGAGGTGGTGAGAGGTGGTGTCGTTCCTCAGGTGCAAATTCAAACCCGTGTAGATTCACACCCCTAACCAACCAAAATCAATCATCATCAGAAACCTAAATCAGTCTGGCTCTCTATCCCAAAGAGACCCGGAGACAACCCCGCCCACAAACACCAAACCTGATCAGAACCCCAATCCAAATCCAAACCCAGTCAGTCCTTCAACTAGTCCTCCAACCCCAACCATGTCCATTCACAATTCAACTAACATGCTAATTCCAGACTAACTAGTACACCAACCTAAACTCCAACCAGCAACCCAAACCAAGTCCACATTAGTTCCCCAACCCCAAATACATTCCAACCAGTACTAAATCCCAACCCCAATCAGCACTGATCTAAACTCTACCAGCACCATATTTATACGTGACAATCACAAACTAGCCTTACACCCATCAGTACCTAATCCTGAACTTCACCAGGACAACACAGAAACACCACACCAGAATCAAACTCAATCCCACCCAAAGAGCACAAACTGAACAAACAAACAGAACCCAAAGCCCAACCACCACCACCACACATCTCACACCCTCAACACTCCACACACACTCCAGCATGACCAAGACCCTAACATTACCCCAAACACACGGAAAATACATACATCGCATATTTAATCCCCAAAATCAGACAAAAACCAGAAAAAGTGTGAGATTATCAACCTAAACATGCAACCCAAATCCCAAGCAGCTCTCAGATCTCCAAACCTAATGAGATCCTCATATACAACCAGATCTCCGATACCGAGCCACAAATCCCAAATCTATCCAAATCACCATCTCAATACTCACTCCAACCAGAATTCTGGTCCCAAACTTGTGCAGATTTATAAACGCCATTACCTCCTCAGACTGAGGTGCAACGTCAAACCCTAATCTACACCTTCTCAGACATGTTGCCTCTCGTCTATGTTAGACACGTTTGAGCCTCTGGTACTAATCAAAAAGTCAAAATATGTTCAGATCCTAAAGGTTCCTCATTGGAAAGTCAGAGAGGAAGCTCTTAATGCTGGAGAAGCAGGCAGCTTACAAACACCAGCTAGAACCTGACGCATGGACGCCTTGTCAGACACGACATACCTGGTCCTTTAAATCCTCTAACTGTGGACCTCTGAATGGTTCTTCTCTGACTGCTACACGAGACACCATCCGCGTGTTCTCCAGAACATCAGGCTAGTTCTTCATGTTAAGCTAATCCTTCCTGTGTGTGTGTCTGAGGTGCGAGGCCTCCTCGTACCTTCCTGCTCCTGCGTTCCTGCCACTGCCAGCTTCACTCCACACAAATCCAATTTAGCAAATCTATTTTGACGTTGAATTTGCGCTCATTCAGATGTGCCATCAGGCTGCGTGTTTCCCGGCTCCAGTCCCTAATGAAAATGTCTACAGGGGAGAGCTCATTACTGGATCTGCTACTCAGGATTCTCTTTTCTCAACCATTCCCCACCATCAGAATCTAATCCCCACACACACACACACACACACACACACACACACACAGTGTTACTGTCTTCATGCTGCCAATATTCCCCACAGAGCCTCCATGAAATGGGAAACAGTAATATGTTTGAACATCATTTTTCTCTAGGACCCTTGATTGGACTATGATGCTTAGCGATACGTTTTACAACATCTGCCGCTGCGTTTAGCGCCTCCGTCTTTCTCTCATCAGTGCGACTGTGGCCATGATGATGGGGTGAGCGATATGACCACAGCACCACATCATGATATCTGACAGTGTTTCAAAGCTCTACCATAGGGTTAGAGGACACTGCTGGGGCGTGCTAAGAACATTTAAGTGTAACCTCTGCATACGGACGCCCCGCATAAAAAAAATTTCACCTTAAGAACTGTAATTTTGCAAAAAAATTTGTCTCGGCATGTGAAGAATGTTCTTTTAGGAGCCGGTCAAACGATGATCAAACGATGTACGTCACTCTGTACTGCATAATCCTGAGCCATAAATATGTTAATTAAAACAACAGCAAAGCAAATAATAGCTAAAATGCCCCGAGCTTTAAGGTTAAGTGAGGTTTAATGCCAATTTATTTCATGTTTTACTTCATTTACGTGTCTTTTTTTATTTATTTATTTTTTTCCCCGATTTTTCTCCCTAATTTAGTCGTGTCCAATTCCTCCCCGTCACTAGGGGGCTCCCACATTAAGGCTACTACCACTCAGTCGGGAGGGCCGAAGACTATCATGTGTTTACCACGTGAACCACGTGGCGCCAGCCGACCGCATCTTTTCGAATTGCTCACTCACGCACCGTTGGGGGCGGAGTCACACACTCGGAGGACAGAGCTATCCTTCCTCCGCGTGCGCGAGCTCACAGACGCCCCTGATTGGCTGTAGAGCCGTGATTAATGTGGGAGCGCGAAGTACCTCTCAACCCTCCCCTCTGAGAGAGCTCGGCCAATCAGCTCTCTCTAGACCTCCGGCTGTTATGGGCGAGTGCTTTACCACTGCGCCACTCGGAGGCCAATTTACGTGTCTTTTCTAAATGTTTTGGAAATTGGTAATATTGGTAATATTATTGGGTGGCTGGAGCGGATTATCCGCATTTACATTATTTTCTATGGGGCAGCGAGTTTCACTATGTGACATTTCGCCCTAAGAACTCGCTCTCGGGAGTAAACTCGCACGCCGAGGCACCGCTGTACTATAACCTTGTCCATCAGTGGTCTTAGATTAGATAAATATCTGATTAGTGTCCATGCAACATGAATAAGAAGACTCAGGTTGGATTTCACACAGCTTGCGCCTGCACATATCACTGAGGACAGAAGCCACAGCCGTCACTATATTCAGTGGAAGGAAGAAGAAACTGGAGATTCAAGCAAAAGTCTAAGGAACAAACACCCAAGCAGTGTTTAAAACGACTGCCCGAGAACTGGCTGTGAGGTCACATGGTGTATCAGGAGCAGAGTGTTCGAGGTCCAGACACAGGTGACTCACTCATGGTTAGAACGATGAATGTAGAAAGAAAATGGAAATAAATCACGTCTAAGATCAGAAAAAGCCTCAACTAATATCTATAAGATTAAAGACCAGACCAACACTACGAGCCTAAAGACCATGAAACGGCCAAAACAACCGCATTTAGTCTCAGCTCAGATTAAATGCACAAATAAGTGTAAGATAAACTTAAACACCAGGCTTTATTTTAAATATAAACACCGAGATCAGCTTCATTCTCGACACTTAATGACTGAATCTGTAAGACTTGAAGTTTGAGAAACGCTGAGACACACTGGGAGCTTCAAAAACAAGGCTGTTTCACACTGACACCAGACCTTAACCTGCCCACCAACCTCCTAATACCATTAAACACCACAACGCCAGGACTTTACACATCAAATACATAATTACACACAGAATCAGATTAAGTGAACAGACGATTAACACGGGAGAACTCAGGAGAACTTAAACACCAGACCATGACCAGAACATCATGACTGTCCAGTTAAACACCTCAAAATAGTGTAAGATTAAACACTAAACACTGACTGATATGTAAAGACTGAAATCCCAGGTAAAATACAAAATACAAAAAAATTAATCTGTTACAATATAATAAAACTGTAAAGTGGGCGTGTCCATACATATTTGTGAAAAAATAATTTGGGGGACGTGAGATGAGTAATAAGTGATCAACACATCAAGATGGTTTTTGGAATGTTTGTCTGCCTGTCTGTCTGTTTGTGCGCGCATCACGTAAACACTACTGAAGGAATATTAATGTGGTTTTCACAGGTGTGTCTGGCCGAGCCTGAGGTAACATACAGGCTTTGGTTCATCGGCGTCGGGCCGCGGGAAGAGAAGACACGCGACTTTCAAATTTAAATGGAAACGCCCTTAAATCATAAAAAGTCAACTTTTAAGGAATCATTAGTTCATCTCAGAATTCAACAGGTGGCGCTGTACATTTTTTAATACGTGCTTATGAGTGTGCGATTAAATTCCATGCGAACGAAGTCACGCGCACGGCTATGTGATTATACAACGGGGAGGACTCGGAGCGCAAACACTGGACACAGAGAATCGCTCTGACTATAAACCTCAGCCCATAAAGGGCGTGACCCCGACACACCACGTTCAAGCTGCAAAAAGTATTTTTAGACTCGTTCCACTTTTAGTAAAAATGTAAAAGGGGTGATTTTATCCAGAAGAGATTACAGGGCTGAAACGGTCCGAGTTTGGCGTTCAGTCTGATCTCTCTCCAACAATTACGCTCTCGGCAATTTACCCTCGATTAGGCAGTGGAGCAGCAGCTGCACAAAACACACACACACACACACACACACACCCTATAGCACAGTGTGCAGTTGCTGCAGGTGTTTAACGTAGTTCAGATTTATGGCTGCAGTTCCTGAACCATGTCCCGAATAACCGAATAATCGTCTGAAATAAATACTTTAAAATTGTGTTTTATCTACTGATTTTATTGATTTATTATTTCTCATATCAGTTACATTCTTGTTTGTGCTGCAGTATTATCTCATTGCTCCTGTTGGCCGCTCCGTCGTCTCACTGCTGTGTGCACGTGGTACATCAGTTCATCTGTAACTGCGGTGCGAGCTAAAACGGACGCCACGCCCCACGTGTGATTTGCATGGAAGACGAGCAGTGATTAGATTTTGTGGTCTGAGTGTGAACCCGGTGCCGGTATTCAGAGACTTTGTGCGCAGTAGGGAGGAAGTGTTTCATCACAAAGAAGTGTGTATGGATGGATAGAGAAGCTCGAGGAAGGTCGCTCGAGTGTTAGGAGCCGGACGCTCGTCCACGTCCATGACTGATGAGAAATGTCCTGATCTCGCTCCATCAGACGTTCACCTGTTTGCTCTGTACGAGGCCGAAGATTCACTCCTGATGAAGAACTGAAGACGGCGGTGTATTCGTGACTTGGTGACAGGTGGACGGAGTGTACTGAAAAGCGAGGAGAGGTCTAAACATGACAGATTTGTCTTTTCTAGAAGTTCATTCAATTAAATTGTACAGCCAGAGTGCAGAAGTTTTTCGACTTCTCCCCTGCATTATACACTATTTTAGCTTTTCTGATCATCTAGAACAAAGATGATGGTTTAAAGGTTCCTATAAAGGTTCTTTAAACCATTAAAGCTTCTATGTAAATAAATTTCTTTTTTTGGAAAGGATTCCACGAGGAACCCATTCGCAGGGGAACGGTACAACAGAACTCTAAACTAGGCGTTCTCTCAGAATGTGCAGAGACGCTAAACATGACGTTCTAGATATTTATGAGTAAGAGTTTGTACTTTGTACTATTCTACACACACACACACACACACACACACACACACACACACTTACTCAGCTAACACACACTCATGGGTTATTGAACTGTTCTTCCTGACATTCTTTAGGATTTCACTTAGAGAGAACACGGTAAGGGTTCTACACTTCCTGTAGATGGCGCTGGTGATTGCTGCGCAGTGGAGTTACGACTGAGCTCTCTCTATATATGTGTGTATTAAATAGAGCTAGCTAGCATTACGCTACTCCACTGGTCTATTCATGCTCAGTGCAACTAGACAGACAGATGGACAGACAGATGGACAGACAGACAGACAGACAGACAGACATAGAGCACTTTATTAAACTCCAAAGGGAATCTGTAGTGTTACAGCAGGCGGGTCACAGATTATACAACAGGACAGAAGCGGACAGGGTGGAGAAGAGAAGTAAAGGTTCGGTTAAAACTAAAACTAAAACTCAGTGTAACTCTATCTGTGCTAACTGTAGCAGGGTTCTGCTTATCAGCTTTATTCCGACACATTCACATTGTTAATGTACAGCTGTTATCCTGTACAGTGGCGCGGGAGGCGGAGCCTATACCAGGGGATTCCTGAGACGGGATGCCAATCCATCACACGGCACTGACACACTACAGGCAATTTGGGAACGCCAATTAGCCTAATCTGCATGTGTTTGGACTGACGGAGAACCCTGAAGAAACCCACTACGCACGGGGAGAACATGCAAACTCCACACACACACACACACACACACACACACACACACACACACACACACACAGACCCGAGGTGCAAATTGAACCCGGAACCCGGAGGTGTGAGACAACGGTGCTAACCTCTACGCCACTGTGCCGCTCATATTGTTAAAGTTATATCAATTAAATATTAATTTCGCAATAACGTCATGAGTTAATCATTGTTTAAAGTTGTTTAAAGAAGGCGACGTGTAAACGAGTGTCACATGCTGCATGTGTTTCTAACCTGCAGCATGTAAGTGCCGTAACGGTGTGAACTTGTTCTACTCACAGAACCCGAACCCGAACGCTGAAGTGTGCAGAAAGCAGCTCGACACGTGACTGAGAAACACGTCTGTCCGTTACAATGCCCTGACGCTGGAGACTCCTCCCACTAATGTTACAGAAACAGATCTCACATCTGACCATCTGTACACGTCCATGTAAACGAGCTGTTACTATGGAAACCATGAGGTATCAGAGTGAGTGCAGTAATAGAATATCTGACTGCACTACTGTCAGAGCTGCTGCTATAGAGAATGAATCAACATCTCCTGACCAATCAGAGCGCAGGACTCCGCGGCACCGCCGTCCAATTACACTTTAGTGCTGAAATCTCCGAGCGTGATGATGGGAAGTAGAACGGAGAGGCAGAAAAGGGGCCGGCGTTCCCGTAAGGAAGGAATGACACGGATTCTCCCTCTGCACGGGCTCCCTCATCACCACAAACACAACACACAAACACACATGACGCAATACGGAGCCGTAGTACATAGTGATACCTGTAGAGTTTATACCTGTATCCATAAAAAAAGCAAGAGCTAGTCATTAGTTAATATGGACAGAGTGTCAGTGCTGATCCCGGTGTCTGATCCCGGTGTCTGATCCCGGTCCGATACGCTGCTCATTCACGCCAACATCCGATACCAGGTGATACCACGTAACACAAGCCTGGTGTCATGCTAATGAACATGTCATTAGCGACAGCGAGCTGGACGATCTCTACAACCCCGAGTTCAGGAAGTGATGTCATATCAAAGCGGCCGCTCACAGGCTCGGAAGCGCTTCTTACATTTCAGTGCCATTAGATTTAGATCGGACATCGTGTTCAACCTGTAACGCTGATCTACAGCTCACAGTTCTGAGGGTGGTGTACGGCACTCAACACGGTTAGCTAGCTAGCTCGCCGCTAATAAAAGATTAACAAGCAGTCCAGAGGCCAAAATGAAGTCCAATCCAGCTACACGTATAAATCTAACGTACAAATTGTTCAACTTCTTCTTCTATATCATTCTGTAAAAGAGCTGTGTGTGTGTGTGTGTGTGTGTGTGTGTGTGTTGTAAAATACAAAATTAAAAAATTAAAAAAAAAAAAGCTTAAACTTCAAAGTGTAGGGGGCGGGGCCAAGGGGAGGAGTTATACCAAACTACATTGAGAAATAAGGCGGTCGGTTCTGGGTGTTACAGATGGCGTCGCTCATGCGAAAGAAACGCTGCAGTCTCGCTGCTACATGCAGAAGTTCAGCTCATGCGTCTGTGTGACTCTGGGTGATACACACACACACACACACACACACACACACACACACTCCCTTTACATGTTGGCTACTTTAGCTTCGAGATAAAACGACACAATCAGACTCTACACACACACACACACACACACCGCACACACACTGAGCAGATGGAGCTGAACTGCAGCAGTAGAATGAGGGATAACGTGTGTGTTTGTTTTAATTATTTTTATTCCGACCTGTTCCTTTAAGTGCGGTTCTGCATCATGGCCACTGCAGCTCTGACAGCCTGTTGCAGTCGGCGTCACACTGCCTCCGTTCTCCTGAATGAACTCGTACAGCGCAGAACAAACACCACCGATCCTGACATAAACACCGCTATTAATCCAACATGAATCCCACCGCGATTTCAGTGCATGTGATACACTATAACACAGTGATGCACGGGTAATACACACACACACACACACACACACACACACACACATAATCATTCCGAGCGTTGTCAGTATTGATCTGGGATCAGGGCTACGTGTAGTCACGTGTACACGCAACACCACCATGCAGAACAAAAACCAGCACTGAATCAACACTGGCAGCGTTCACACGCATCAAACTCAACACGGAGCGACTGCATCTGCAGCAGCAATAACAGTGTTTAATCGTTATTAATCAACCAGAACCCTGATTCTTCAAATACGTGTAGAACACTGAAGTGAACCTCCAGGGTGGAATTAACACCTACAGGTGTTAAACAAACACTCACAGTGCAGACTGATAATCTTAGCATTATCCATGTTAGATTACATATATAAATAACACAGTGTTGAATCAACAGCTTACAATGATGTGAAATTGAGCGCACACACACACACACACACACACACACACACACAATACATTAAATACTAAGACTGAATTAAATACTGTAGGTTTGAACACTGCAGGTGTTCTTACTCAACTCTACTGAATGTATGACTGAACTCGACACTGTCGACATCGATAAAATGTCTCAATACAAATCTGCAAGTGTTGATTTAATCCAGTCGATTCAACACTGTATAAAATCCTGGTGTTCATTTATCCATGTACATGTTTAGACTGTAGGTGTTGATTAAAAATATAAGACTTAATACAGCACTCTACGTATAAATAGTTAAAGGTAATTAAAAACACTAGGCGTTAAATCAGCTGGTGTTGATTAAATACTGTGCTAAAGCTGGGAGTAAGAGTAACCTCAAAACTGGATTTAATACCATGTGTCAATTCAACACCGTAGGTGTTAATGTACATCTGTAATTGTTGCTTTAACAGCCTTCAACACTCTTTATGTGCCTTTATGCGTTGATTTATTGTGAATTTCTGCAGCAGACCCGGTGTTTAATTGAGTGTTGATTCGACACTGTCTGCGGGTATTAACTGCCCTGTGAGAGTTAAACAAATACTGTAGGTTTTAATACAAATCTGCGGGTGTTTATTTATCCCTCTAAAACATAACACTATGGGTGTTTATCTTTGACTTAATTCAACACCACAGGTACTATTACAAGCTGTTTAATGTTTTTTTTTTTATATATATAGCTGTGTGTGTTCATTTTAAAATAAAGGTATTAATCCAAATCATAGATATTAACACTAACACTGTAAAGTTTAAAATAAGTCTGCGGGTGTTTATCTACACGCAGTAGGTGTTAAAGTACATCTGTAAAGGTTCTCGGTAGACACAGTAGGTGTTGAATGAGAAGGTGTTCATTTAAGCCTATGGGTATTTATTTCACCAGATAAGAGTTAATCACAGGAAACACTAACAGAATGATGCATGTTGCGATTCAAAACTGTAAACACTCACAATCTGCAGGTGTGTATTAAACAATGTAAGACTAATTCAACACTGCAGGTGTGTGTGTGTGTGTATCTCTGGGAACCCTGCATGCATCTCATTAAGAGTTTATTCAACACTGCAGGTGTGTATTTATCCGTGTAAACACTAACACTGCAGGCCTTTATTGATCTCTGTGAACACTAACAGGTGTGTATTGAACAATGTAAGACGAATCCAACACTGCAGGAGAGTTTGTGAAACACTGCAAGAGCTCAGACATGCAGTCAGGTGTCCAGGTGTTGATGCAGCGGCTCTGTAGGTGTTGAGCTCAGTGTGTGCAGGTGTTGATTCCGCACCGAGTGTGTGAACTCTCCTGTACAAGCCCGAACTCCAGGAGAGTTAATGCGTGTGTGCGTGTGTGTGTGTGTGTGTGTGAGATACCTGATGCCCTTGGTGTCTCTGAGGCTCGTGCTCCGCGGTCGGGTTCGTGTCTCCGTCACGGTGCCATTCCGCTCGCGCTCCCGGTTGTTGTTGTTGCTGCTGCTGCTGCTGTACGGTACAGGGCCGGTGCGCGCGCAGCTCCTGCGGCGGTGCTCTCGCGCAGCTCTCGGGCAGACTGCTCCTCACGAGCCGCTGCACCTGCAATCGGGCCGCCTGCGGGTCCTGGAGCGCGCGAGCGGCGGCGGCGCTGGTTTCGGGCGGCTGGCCCGCGGGAGCGCGCGGCGGCTGGTGGTGCTGGTTCTGGTGCCCCGCCGCCGCTGCTGCTGAGGAGGATGATGATGATGATGGCGGTGATGAAGGTGCCGGTGGCGGGTTGTGCAGCAGTAGACCGGTGAACGGGTTTCCGCCGCTCTGCTGTAGCGCTGCTGCTTGTTGTGGCCGCTGCAGTTGTTGCTGCTCCTCCGGTAAAGACCCGCCTTCTTTTCCGCAGCTGCACGAGAGACGATGCGCAGGTTTGATCCACTGGATCCCTCGAGACTGATCCTCCGCCAATCGCGAGCCGCACCAGGCGGGGTCACCGGGACAGTCCGGGGAAACGGAGCCGAGAGCTCGAGCCGACGGTCTGGTGACGGTGCAGCTGCGCCGCTGGCTGTGACTTTGTGATGATGATGATGATGATGGTGGTGGGGGTGATGCTGGTGATGACGGTTCTCGTGCGCCGCCCCGTTGCGGTTGTCCGGTCGCGCTGGGCGGTTTCCGGTGTCCGCGCGCGCTGTGAGACGGCGGCGGCGGAGGCGGCAGGGTGTAGAGCGGCGGCGCTGCGGCGGCTGAGGCTGAG
>JAQMYL010000039.1:531841-541841 GCA_030014365.1 Clarias pachynema
TGGACAACACCTGGGACACGCCCACTCATACATACAGTTACACCTCACAGTGCTGTTACTGTCTGTTATCAGCACTCAGGGAATAATGCCTCTCGTCCAATCAGATTACTCGCTCAGAACTAAGTGGTGTTTAATATGATGTGAAATGCAGCTCAGGAGGAAGCAGGACTCTCTGGTGTCTCTGTGGAGAGTACAGGACAGCTGGGTTGCTAGTCAGAGAAGAAGTCCAGCAGGAAGCTGAGTTTAGGATTTTACTCGTCCTCTTTTTGTTTTAATTAGAGAGAACACCTGGACTCCACATGTGTGTGTAAAACCTTCACATCCGTCAGAGTCTCGTCTGATCACACACTTCAACAGGAGAGATTAGACCTGAGGAAAATCAGACATTTTCCCCACAAAGCAATTAACCTGCTCTATATCACACATCTGGATCTATCCTCTACCACACCTATCCTCACACATCTGGATCTACAGCACACATCTGGAACTATACCACACCATCTGCTCACACATCCACTGTATATTTACATCACACACCTGATCACACATCTGTATATCACACATCTGGATCTATAATCACACATCTGTATATCACACATCTGGATCTATAATCACACATCTGGATCTATAATCACACAATACAGTTATTATATATTGTTATAATAAACAACAACAGCAACACAATAGATGATTAAACTCATACTGGATTTATTTATAGTGTTATTTATTTATATCATCATTTACAGATGTATAACTCTAACTCTGTGACTCTATTTCCCAGCATGCACTGCACAAGTATGTTCCTTCATACTGTACATTCATAAAAATACTAAAATAAAAGTAACTTCCTGTTCTAACACACACATCATGAGGATTTCCTCAGTGTTCAAACAACTCTGTCTTTAGAGACGCGTGTGAGCGAGTGCTGTGAGAATTGTGTGTGTGTGTGTGTGTGTGTGTGTTTCCACTTTAGCCAGATTTTCCCTTGAAGCTTTCTGATACAGAAAGTGTGTTTAATAAAACATCTGTACCTGAGAGAGAGGAATAAAGTGACTCCATATAGTGAGCATAAATAATATACAGCTCATAGATCTGATCAGCTGTGTGTGTGTGTGTGTGTGTGTGTGAGATGCAGCATGTTGCTGCAGATGTTTAGAGAACACCACGGCGGGGGACAGATGGAGAGGCCCTGTCACGAGCAGACGAATGTTTCTGATCGCTTATTATTTCAGCTCTGGGGAAACACACACACACACACACACACACACACACACGCACACACGCACACACAGCACAAGATAGAAAAGATTCTTCCAAGCTTAAAGCAGAGAGAGTGAATATATATATATATAGAGAGAGACAGTTTCCTTGGTTTCTTATTAAACAAATGACAAGAGTTTTACATCCACTTCAGGGTGCCAATATTTCTGACAGTCATATATTAGTCATTGATTTTTGTTATATAGTTAGTTTTTATCTTATTTGAAGCTCATATACAGTATTTTATTATTTATTTATATATAATATAATATCGACACAGCTCTGGAAGACGGAGGGTCACAAACCGTCATGTAAAGCTGCTGTTTGCTTTTTTGTAAAAGGTGCAGTTTAACCTTTAACCCCAACAGTAAAGTGTAAAACTGGTGGAGAGACAAAACTCAGGAAAGCTGTGACTGTAAACCGGAGGTTATTATTCCAGCAAATACCGATTTATTAATGTTATTAAGACAAAGTGTTCAGTAATTATTTGCATTTTGTGTTGTGATGATGTAATTCCCTTTAAATATACACTCTAAATAACAATATTATATTTTAGATTTCGGAGAAATATTATTAAAACAAAACGTTTCATCTCACCAACACGTGCACCTGCAAGAAAAAACAAACGCCTGAAACTACTTATGCTGCGGTCGTCTCTCATTGTTTTCCAGACGTTTATTCATAAATATATTTATTTTCCATGATTTCTTTATGATTCTGTTGGAGAAAGTGATTCTTCATCATCATCATCATCATCATCGTTGTCCTTCACTAAAGAGGAGAGAATCTTTTGTCGGGTGTTTCAGGGCGTCTGATGCAGATGTTTAAAGTGTGTGTGTGTGTTCAGTCATTTTTTGAAAAAAATGCAGAATTGAATCATTGTTAATGTTTAAAATGTTTTTGAAAATATCAATTAAAGTGTAAAATAACTGGAACTGTTTGTGTCGGAGTGTGAAGGGTCTAGATTAGAGCTCCCTCTGTGTCTCTCTGTCTCTCTCTCTCTATGTCTCCTCGTCACGTCACTGACATGCGGCTCGATTTGTGTTGAAATATCACCAGTTTAAAATGTGCGTGTGTATATAAACCAACACACACACACACACACTTCAGTTCTGACCCTACGTATGTGTGTGTGTACAGAGATGTACTGTAAATCTCACACTGCTGATCTCTCACGTCTAAAACACACACACACGTCCATGACCTGTAAACCCGCAGCCTCAGAGTGTTTAACCTGCCTAAAGTCCGTCACACACACACACACACACACGTCTTACCTCCGAGTGGACGCTCCGCGCTCTGTACAAACTTAAGCCCCGTCCTCAATGTCTTCACTTCACTGGAACCGTGAGCAGTAGTTTAGCTCCAGCGCACACACACACACTCTCTCTCTGTCTCTCTCTTTCTCACACTCACAATCACACACACACACTTCCTGAAGCCGTCAGAAGGCTCTTTGAGACACGTAATTAGGATGCAGAGCGAAGAAAGAGCAGCCAGGCTTGTTAAGAGCTGGCATGCAAATGGACCGAGCGACAAAGACACACACACACACACACTTGTAGGGATACCTGACACAAGTGACTGAACCTCAGTTCACACTGTACACACACAACCTTCATACACTTCAGTTTCTCTCTGCTTTAATATTAGAAGGAATGAGCATAATGAATATAGAAGTGTGTGTGTGTGTGTGTGTGTGTGTGTGTGTGTGTGTGTGTGTGTGTGTGTGAGATGCAGAAGGTTCCGGAATAGAGGAGAGAAAACTGTGCAATTGATGCTGAGAAGTTCAAAGGCCCAACCAAAGCCTCTCATCTTACCGGCAACACACACACACACACACACACACACACACACACACACACACACACACACACACACACACAGGTGGGATAAAGGTCCATCATCACGCTGGACAACAGCGCTGGCGCTATATGAACTCCAGGAGGCGCTGTGGTTTAGACAAACACTCACATCATGGCCTGATCTGATCATGTGCCGTCTTTAACCGGCCAATCACAGCGCTCGGTGTTTCTGACATCATCACTGGATTTTACGTTTTATTTGTTCTGCAGCTTAACATAAAACACATTAGCTTAGCCACCTGAACGCTGCACTGCGTAACGCTCAAGAGCTAGGTAGCTAACATAAACCCTGATGTCCTGTAATATGGAGAGACAGAGAGGGACAGAACGAGACAGGAGAGAGAGACAGAGAGAGAGACAGGAGAAAGAGAGAGAGAGACAGGAGAGAGAGAGAGAGAGGATAGAGAGAGAGAGAGAGAGAGAGAGAGACAGGAGAGAGAGAGGATAGAGAGAGACAGGAGAGAGAGACAGGAGAGAGAGAGACAGAAGAGAGAGAGAGAGAGAGGATAGAGAGAGACAGGAGAGAGAGAGAGACAGAGAGAGAGAGAGACAGAGAGAGACAGGAGAGAGAGAGAGAGACAGGAGAGAGAGAGAGAGACAGGAGAGAGAGAGACAGGAGATCAGGTGGTGGTCAGAAGACATTCAGCCATTTAGGGGGAAAGATAGATAAAGAGAAACAAACAGACAGGATGGAGTGATGGAGGGAGACAGACACACACACACACACACACACACACACACACATACACACACACACACACACACATCAGCTGGAGTCACCAAAAAGCCTGTCATGCTCACATCACGCCTCCATAAATTGTTGATTAGGGGATTAAGGGATGTAGAGAGAGAGAGAAGTAGAGACATAGATGGAGAGAGAGAGAGAGGGAGATGATGGTGCGGTTGGAGAGGGAATTCCACGCTGCTATTTTTAGCGGTTGCTCTGTGGGGTTTCTCCGGGAGGGGGGGGGGGGGGAGACTCTTCTCTGCTGCTGCTGGAGATCACGAGCTCGTCTCCTCTCACTGCACAGAATCTTCTGAAGTACAAAATGTATTTCTCTCTCTCTCAGTCCTATTCAGGAAGCTGTATTGTGACGAGCGGATATGTAGAGTTTTGCCAAAGAATTAGAAACGGTTTGTGTAAATGAAGCTGCTGTTTTTGTTCCGTGCCCTCAGATCACTCAGATTTTCCTCTCTGCTCTAAATAAACCCGAGATCGTTCACACGTCAGAACGAGACGTGACAGGCTTGAGATTGGAAATGAACGTTTCTCGGTGGAGGTGATTTGTGTGTATCGTCCTTGACCCCAGGACACGTGTGTGTGTGTGTGTGTGTGTGTGTGTTAATTAAATGTCCCTGCAGGACACGGCTGATAAATCCAAAATCACACCTGCTAAGTGCGGCTCGGATTTTCCACCTCAGCAAAAAGCAGGCTAAAAGCAGTGGGGTTCTGATTTACTGCAGATTTCTGAGTTCAAGCGGCTGTAGGACGAGTCGACGCGCTGAAGACACCGGCTTAAAATAACCCACTCAGAAGATCAAAGGGGCGTGAGGAGGTTTTTAACTAAAGAAAGACAGACTGGTTGTTCAGATCAGCGGAACATCGGAAGAAAGACTTGGATCGAGCGATTGTTCACTTTGAACGAGAAAAAGATCTGATGTTCTCGTGGATCAATAACTGAAAGATCAGCTGATCATGTGGTTCAGTGAAGGTTCAGGTCAGACAGAAGATCGGCTGATCGTTAGTCTCGCACAATGGCTTAGCGGTTAGCACTGTGGCCTCCTCCAGGGTGAGGGTTCGATTCCCCTCTCTGTGTGCGTGGAGTTTGCATGTTCTTCCTGTGGGTTTGAGAGTTTCTTCCGGGTTCTCCGGTTTCCTCCCACGGTCCAAAGACCTGGAGATTAGGCTAACTGGCGTTCCCAAATTGCCCGTAGTTTGTAAATGAGTGTGTGTATGTGCCTTGTGATTGAGTGGCACCCTGCCCAGGGTGTATCCCGCCAGGGATAGGCTCCACCCCCCATGACTCTGTATACAGGATAAAGAGGTGTAGACGATGAGTGAGTGAGTGGATCAACTAAACATTTTTAAGACGGGGCCATTGGATAATCAGCTAAACATTTGGACTGAGTGATGATTCTGTGCAAACAAAACATCTGTGACTTTCACTGTGCTGTAACGTACAGTATATGTGACAAATAAAGGCTTAACTTAATCTGACTGGACCTGAAGATGATCTAATGATAATGTTACTAAAAAGACAAAAACAATGAACAAAACAACCCAAAGCAAACAAGCACACCACTGATGGACTGCTTTATTAATTTGGACATTTGGATCAATCAAAAGATCAGCTCATTAATTTGATTGTATGATCAACTGCTTTAAACAATGATGGCAAAAACGATTGGCTGATCATTGTGATCAGTGAACCGATCAGTTCAGTCAAAAGATCAGCTGAACTTGTGTTTATGTTTGGTTTTGCAAATTATTGATGATTGGACCCGAGGCTGATCTTTTTGTTCAATCTCAAATAAGATCATTTCTAAACTAATCCTTCAGACTGGAGCTTCAGTTTGAACAAAAGATGATCAGCTAAAGTTCTGACTCGAGTGATGTCGGGTTCTAACGAACGAACGCGGCTGATCGTTCCTCAAGACGGATTGTGTGAGTCGGTGAATTGTTCAGATCGACTGGATGTGGGATTTGACCAAAAGAGCTGCTGATGGTTTGGATTTATGACTGACTGAATGTTTGTGTAGAGCGTAGGAGGATCAGTTCATCTCTCGGGTGGAACAGATGAAGATTGGCCGTTTGTTTCGTTCACTGATCAATAGGTTTAATCAGAGGATTAGCCGAGTGCTGAGCTCCAAAAACTAGACGTCAAACAAAGGTTTTAAACATCTTAATAAAGTGAATATAGACTAAAGTCTCTCTCACACACACACACACACGTTGTTGTTGTTCTCCTGAAGGATCTGGCCCTGAATACAGTTCACATGGGATTTACTCAGCTGTGAGGTATTCTCCAAACACGGAGCTAATTTCATTTCAGTGTGTAACCTCATGGGGTTCCTGTGTGTGTGTGTGTGTGTGTGTGTGTGTGTGAGAGAGAGAAACACCCGGTTGCTGCAGTGTGTCTTCCTGTTACAGTTCTGGTGGAGAAAGCCGAACCAGTATTAATGTCCGTCTTTAAGAGTCTCTGCACCGCGGTGACGTCACTCGACCAGCGTTTGATGACGAATCGGCGGAGACGACAGGATCACAACTTACTGTGGGGGTCATGTGACCGGGATGAATTCGTCTAGCTTTGAAGCTCCGCCCCCCTCCCCGACTGATCGGGGTATAACACATCAAAAGGTCCAATCCAACGTCTCACATCATCACTAACAGATTAAACACTTGGATCTCATGATCATCAGTTTAAGCAAACAAACAAGCAAACAAACAAAGAAACAAAACACATGACTGTTTATGGGATTGTTTGGATCAGTTCTTTTGTTCCACTAAAAGATCCGCTGATTTAATTACTTTGATGTTTTTTTTCGATCAGTAAACGAATTCTAACGTTACCTCATCATTTAAACCGTCTGATCTAAAGACTGGACAAGCGTTTGATGTGAAAAGGAAAGATCAGCCGAACTTTTCAAACAAAGAACCAAACAGACGATTCAGTGACACTCTGGATCGACCGGACTTTCTATCTGTGAGCAATAGATCACTTGTTTTATATCAAAGAGCCGGAACAGACTGAATTGGACTGAAACGAAAGAGGAAAAGATTTTGCAAAAATCGTAAATCAGCAGTTGATCAGGATCAGTATTCTGAATTTAACCAAAAGATCAGCTGATCATTTGGAACGAGTGGACACACACACACACACACACTCCTGACAGCGGCCATAAGCAGGTCAGTTTGTTCAGCAGTTTAATAAAGTCAGGACGTCGTGTCCGAGTCTCACACACTGCTGGAACGTCAGCCAGGTGTTTATGGCTCAGACTCGCGTCATCAGCGGCTGAAACTCGGCTTCACAATCTTACTCAAGTTCACTCTCTTCTTTATTATTAACAACAAACAAACAAACAAACAAACAAACGGTCTAATAATAAAATAAACTGCTGATGAGAAGTACTGATCTGCTGCTCAATCCGAGTGCGAGTGTGTGTGTGTGTATGTGGCACAAACTGCAACTTAAATATGGATTTCAGGAGTCAGGTGTCTGTCTGGGCGTGTCGTCTCGAGGGGGCGTGTCGTCTCGGTCAGGGGTGAGGGCGTGGTCAGGGGTTGGTGCGGACCCCGCGTTACGTGCGTCAGTCTCTGAGCTCTCGCCGTGTGGGCGTGGCTACTTGGTGTTGTAGCTGACGAAGCGCTGGTTTAACGGGTTCTCCGGAGACTTCGTCCACTCTTTCTTCAGCTGCTGTTTGAGCTGAGACATGCGCATGTTGGGGTTCTCCATCTTCAGACGGGGCAGGGTGGCCTCCTCAAACGCAGCAAAGGCCGCCTTCATCCTCCGCTCAGGGTGGCGGTCCAGATCCTCTTTAGTGCTTCAGAAACACACACACACACACACACACACACACACACACACACACACACAATCAAATACATTTTGCAATTTTAAAACAGTTATGCAACACTAAACTCTAACGATTAGAGATGGAAAACAGCGGTGACGATACGCGGTGACGACACGCGGTGACGACACCTCAGGGACGATTTGATTTGTATTGCGATCATGTAAGTATAATGATTTTTATAAAATCCTGATTCAATATTACAATTAATATGAGCAAACTTAGGAAATTATTCACTCCTACTACACAGGACGCTGTGCTGCCTGCCAACAGGTGAACAGTTTAGAGCACCACCTGTAGGATGATAGAGGAACTGCAACATTTTACAACTACAAATGCAAATATATATAAATTAAAAATTCATTAAAAAAACTAAAACTATTTTGGAGTCAGTGTGGCGATACCAACTCTAACCCACTGCTACACAGAACAATGACGATACACCACTGAATTTAACCCCCCTCCAAAAGAACAGCACGTTACTTAGGGTTAATACAGGTGCTAATTGCCAGCGTAATCAAACCTTTTTTTCCAGAATTATGTCGAGCTGATCAGACGTGCCACGTTCACTTTCCTTAATCATTTAAAAACAAATCACAAATCTTTCATTCTATATTAACAGCAGAATATTTAGACTTTTCCCCCAAACTTGTTTTATATATTCAGTTCCACATCTGGAAGTCAGGAGCTTTAAATTCCAGGCTTTTCCCCCCACGATTTGTCCTGATGTGTGTAGAGACACCCCAATCTAATCCAAGGGTGTGTATGAAAAAATTAATTTCCTGATGATTACTGATGAAGCTTAGCTCCGTTTGGGCAAATTTCGTCTGAGGAAATGTTGCATGAGCAAACATTCTGATTCACACACATTCACAATTCATACACACACTTCTGTAATTTTCTTTTTATTCTGTAAAGCTGTTTTGCTAGAATGACAATTGTTAAAAGCGCTATAACAAATAAAATAGAATTAATAATAATAATAATAATAATAGGCATGATGATGATACCTGAGCACGGCGATGGCGTCCTCGATGGTCCGAGCCGATTCTTCCTCAGGAATGAAGTGGTTAATGTTCTCCTCCAGCGGCGTCTCCAAATGACTCTTCTCTACGAGCGGGAAAAGCAGGATCAGAGATGTGTACTGATACAAATACCGTACATGTGTGCGTGTGTGTGTGTATATAGAAGCAAACCCCTGACAGTCTGTGAGCAGGGTTGCCATGTTCTGTATATAATTTCCACACACTGCAAATGAGAAATTCCTGCCACTGAGTTCCAGTGTTGGGGGACGTTACTGTTTAAAGTAACTAATGACTGTCGTTAAAAAGTAATCAGTTAGATTACAGCGTTACTTTCTGATAAAGTAACTAGTTCGAGTACTTTTCTGTTGCAGAAAATGAAAACTCCTTTGTGATGTCATGCATGTTGACACCTACTAATACCCCTATCTCACCTACTAATACCCCCATCTCACCTACTAATACCCCTATCTCACCTACTAATACCCCTATCTCACCTACCAATACCCCTATCTCACCTACCAATACCCCTATCTCACCTACTAACACCCCTATCTCAACGAACGTGTTAGATTACTCGTTACATCAAAAAAGTCATCCGAGTAACTCTAACGCTAACGTTACACCCAACACTGCGTATATAAGGTATTTGTATTTGTCGGGTTTGTTGATGTGCTGGAAGCAGGAAAGAAATGAGAGACTGAATTTCACAAGGGACCAGACTGTGATGTCTAGACGACTGGGTCAGATCAACTCCAACACAGCAGCTCTGGTCACATGGTCACATGGTCTGTGGGGGTCAGAACCTGCCTCCATGGTGAGGGTCACCCAGGGGTCATGAGGGGTGTGTGTGGAGTGAAGGCTGTTCAGAGGGGAGGGTCTACTGTTATAGCTGATTGTTGTAGTGTGTGTGTGTGTGTGTGTGTGTGTGTGAAACCTTTCTTCTCAGGCTCTTTAAGCGCTTGCTCTTGGTCGAGGTTCTGCTTGATCTGAGCCCGTGTCACTCTGCTCGGCGCCGCCTGGATCTGTCTGCCCTTCAGCTTTAAATCCTCCTCATCCAGGAGACGCTGGTTCTCTCTCTTCCTCTCCAGAGCCTCCAGTCGCTTCTTCTCCTTCTCATCCTGCACACACACACACACACACACACACACACACACACACACACACACACACACACACACACAGTTCAGTTCCCAGTGTCTTGCTTAATGGACAGTGACAGCAGGAACCAACACGACCCACGAGTGAGAAGTGAACACGACTCTGAAGGTGTTTCAAGGA
>JAQMYL010000039.1:564546-577007 GCA_030014365.1 Clarias pachynema
TCTGTGGGGTCAGACGGTGATCCAATCAAAGTTGATAGCTCTGGGAGATTACTGATAAAACTCTGTGTGGTAGTAGATGTGAATGTACGTTTAATACGGTAGCGCGGCGCTGTGCGTACATTCTCACTATGACACACTTGAATTGAGACAAGAAATAAAATGTTATATGTACACACACACACACACACAAACACACACACACATTATATGGACAAAAGATTTTGGCCGGACCGGCAATGACATTGTACTCAAATACACACACTTCAGTATGGAGTCGGTCCCTCTTTTACAGCTATAACAGCTTCCGCTCTTCTTGGAAGGTCGTCTACAATGGACAGATGGACAGGGGTGCCTCAGAGGGCAAAGGCACTGAGTTACTGATAGGAAGGTCGGCGGTTCGATTCCCAGCTCCACCAGGTTGCCACTGTTGGGCCCTTGAGCGAGGCCCTTTACCCTAACTGCTCCAGGGGTGGCGCTGTGTCATGGCTGACCCTGCGCTCTGACATTATACATGATAATAATGATGCTAATCATGGTTATTTACATTTTAAACATCATTATCCTGGGTTCATTGAGATATGAGAGAACACATCTGTATAAAATAACAAACACAGTGCGACAGCTTTTTAAAGCATGAAATAACTGCACTTATAAAAACCTGAAACAGACATCAGATTTACTGTACAATGTTTGATTCAATTCAATTTTAATTATATTATAAAAATGTTCTGTGAGTGATGTCACTAATTAGTGTTAATCAACAGTGTGGTCTTGACCTTATGCAGTGTGTTGTACTATATATACAGTACACAGCCTTAGTTACATCATTCTACAGTAGAAAAATATAATAAGATGTGAGTGTGTGTTCAGGCTGATTCTGTTACACTGTTATATGTTACCAGTGTTGGGTGTAACGCGTTACAGTACTTGGATGACTTTTGTGATGTAATGAGCAATCTAACGCGTTAAGTCCACCATTTAATTACTCAGTTATTTAGTTACTTTTTCAAAAATGTAATCCGTGAGCCAGACAGCAGTGATTCCCAATCCGTTAGTGTGTGTGTGTGTGTGTGTGTGTGTGTGTGTGTGTGAAAGGTTTAATACACCAATCTGTAATAAAAGATATAGGTCAATTACACATGGATATAATTAAAGCAAATAATCACGATTTAGCTTGAAAATAAATATTAAATTGAATGAAATTGAATAACAGCAATTTTCTAACTATTGTGATAATACTAATATTTTGTCCCACAAATGTGTCAACACAGCTTATGTTTATGGTCAAACCAACTTTAATTTTAGCCACTTGGTTTGTAACTAAAATGATATTTCCTTTTTTTCAGGCAGCTTGTATAAAGCTGTGAGTTTGTGTGAGAAAGAGGAAGCGATACTTCAGTTTTCCTCAACTGTAGAGTTACAAATGAGACAACGTGAAGAAGAATGGCTGAAAAATGAAAGCGAATGGAGATGACGAGAAACGTCTGTATGTGTGGTTATGGTACAGGAAATCAATGTGATGTCACACACACACACACACACACGCACATTCACTCACTGCACTCAGGAAGAAGAACACACACATGCACACGCAGAGAGAAAGACACGTACACAACATGCGTTTTCATCGGACTGAAAAGTGACAACAAACATCATCATAGTCATCATCATAGAAGGTAAACAACTGGATTTTATATCCGTTACTTCGACATTAGGACATTAGAACATCTGTATGTGTGTGAGACGATATTTAACATTATGTTTAACATTATGCATTAGTTAACATTCATGTTGTGTCACAGTGTCGTGTGTGTGTGTGTGCGTGCGTATATGTATATAGGTATACGTATATACATTTCATGTAATCTTGACTTTAATAATTATAGTACACTTCATACTTAGACTTCCACATATTATGACTATAAACATATACATCTGGCTTGTCGATATATGATGACTGACAGGTCTGTAAACAGTAAACAGGAAAAGAGATCAAATTATTTATATATATTAATCTCTTTCTAGGATTAGTGTTATATCCTCAGCGTCATTCTCCTCAGACTGTTTTTATAAAATAACTTTGTGTCTAAAACACGAGAGGGTTCTTTGCTCTACTTCCTGTTCCTGAAGACATTTTCGTGCCTATAGCTATTGGGTGCCAATAGATAAAAACATCAAGGAGAAATTCAAATGGTAATGTTTTTTTTTATGGAAACAGAATGTTACAATAATTTCTTTTTTTGTTGTTGATTTCTTCATTATTATTTGTTTACTTTGTTACACATAACATACTGTATATTATAAATATTTCATCAAATCAAATCAAATACATCAAATAATAAAATATAAAACATTAAAATCATATCAGTGTAAATTTGGCAGACTTGATCAACATAATTACATATTAATATATCTATATCTATATATCTAATACAGTATATGGATATATTAAGATTTTTTACATTTTATTTCGCTAACATTGCATTATGTTTTCTTTAGAAGTCTTTCAGATAGATTAATTAAATTAAAAGCGAAAGAAAGATCTGTTTTATATACACATACATACACTACTCAACAATGATGTTAAATTAAAAACCAAATTCATTTTGTTCTTCTGAAGAAAAGCTGCAAATGTTGAAATACTATAATACATCAGGTTCCATTATAGTACAGTATATGTTAGATTGCATTACAAATCCATATAATTAGAAATATTACTTAAATATGTTAAAGTACTGCTATACTGTACAAACAACAACAACAAAATAATATCAGTGGCTTTAGTATTTAATTATAATATATAATTAAATAGCATAATTTTTGACACTTTCAAAATTCTGTTGTCAAAGAATTACAACAAACAGCTGAGAGTTTGCATTGTGTAAATGATATTGTAATGTTACTAACACTTCATTAAAGAGCACCTGAAGAGTCCAACACACTCCTAAGCCTTTATGTACACCTTTATAAACTAACTCAGGATGTCAAGTCCCATATGTTTTATGTCCCATATCACTGTGTCTTTACATGAAGCTTGTTAATCCAAATGTTTTTTATTTATTATTGATAAACTTTGCTTTAGTAACAGCACTTTCACCAAGCATTGATTCATCCAGTCAGATTTATTCAGGTGATATTTTAAAGTAAGTGTAAAGAGGTTGTGTGAGATCTTCACAAAACTTCATAGCTGATAAATTTCTTAAAGCCATGATATCAATGTGTTGTTAGTGAAATAATGAGATCATTGTAGTGACTGTATTAATCTGATGTTATAATGTAATAATCGTAACATCAGAATAAACTGTTTTATTTGAGTTATAATAAACACGCAGGTTTCTTCAAAAATAACATGAAATAACATTTTAGAGATAAAAGTTTGTAACATTTTTACTGTTTATAGAATGTCTACTGTAATAAAAAGTTCCCTAGTTATCAAACGTTACTTGTAATTGTAATAAATGCAATTATAAACTTTAGTAAACACAGTTCTGTGTAAATGTCAGAAAGGACCATTTTGTTTTCAGCCAAATGATCATGCAGGAATTATTGTTAGTTATTTAGAAAGTATACAAAATATTAATTCTGTGTCAAGTCCAACAGAGAAACAGGAGATATTTATTCTGGTGCTTAAAGTAATTTTCTGTTTACTGAAGAACTAGAATTAACTAGTTCTTTACTCTTTATTGCCCTTAAATCACACAAAGACCTTTAACAGAATGAAATCTTTAAATATTTTATGTGTTATAATAAACTTTCACAGTGAAGCTAATACTTGCGCACCGCGTGCTGTTTGACTGAAACCAACACGGCGTCTCTGGCCTGCGCACAGCGCGATACATTTCTCATTAAAAATGTTAAAAACCGTAATTCAAGGTTATTTTGAACATGCTTAATGTATAGAGTGGATAGAAAAAGTCTACGCACCTTTAACATTTTAGTTAAAATTTCAAGAAATGACATGACCAGGTTGCATAAGTAAACACACCCCTTAACAAACGTGTTGCCTGTAGTTCAGCACTCACTGCAGACTCAGCACTTCTACATTCAGTACGTTTATTCCACTCTTCCTTACAAACTGCTCCAGATCCATCAGAAAGTGAGCAGATTCCCTGCACAGCACCCCCTGCAGGTCAGATGTGATTGACAAAACCTTGATCTTCTTCTCCTGAAGTCGTTCATAGACAGGGGTTTGTGTTTCTGCTTGTCATCGAGCTGGAAGGTGAAACGTTTCCTCCTCTTCAGCTGTCTAACAGAGTCCTGCAGGTTCTGAGCTGAAACAGATCGGTGTTTGAAGTTCTCCATAGTTCCCTTTATCCTGACCAGAGCTCCAGCATCAGCTGAAGAGAAGCAGAACCATAGTGTGATGCTGTCACCACATGCTTCATCCTGACTCTGGTCTTCTTTGGGTGACGAGCTTCTTGTTTTAGACTTACGTCCAAAAAGTTGCTCAGCAGACCAGAACACATTCAGTGACATGGGTCAAATGTTTTTGTTTATTGAGGTCTTCAGTCGAGCACCCCCCCACCCCGTCACCCAGGCAGGTGAAGAATATGAGAGATTGTTGTCACATGCAGCAGGTGAGGCGTGCTCTCCAGTTGATCTTGGAGTTGCTTTACTTTGGCAGAAAGTCCCTCAGTGCTGCCCTCCTGGTTGATCACGGCCTCATATTTCGGGAACTCTCCTCATCCATTCCTTTCCACAGTTAGAGCCTATACGCGCCCTGTAGGTCTTTCAGCTACAGCAGACAAATCAAACTGACATGATGTGAAAGAACTGTCATAGAAACAGCTCATCTTTAACTGGGGTATCAGAATCATGTCACTTAAGAGAGCCGTGTGATCATTACTGCTGAATGTGTCATTCACTCTGTCGCCAGACTGGTTACTAAAGGGTGCACATACTTATGCAACCAGGTTATTGTTAATTGATTTTATTTATTTTTCTAAAATTTTTATATATTTATTTGTCTTTCACTTGTTAAACCAACCTATACATTTAACAGGGGGATTTAAACATTGTATAACCACTTGACGTATTAATCTATTATATAAAAATGTATTCTAACATTTATACAATAATTCATGATTATTAAATTGTTAATAATACCAAACTAGTAAAATCTTACTATTTGCTTAGAATTGATTTATTATCTAACCTTAAATGAATGTTTTGCTCATGCAGTGCCACCACTATGCATCACTCAGTATATATGAGGTACATTTACTTGGACAGACTTTATCCTTCGTCCCCGGAGCCATTCGGCTATTTAACACCTCACTACAACGACATGGGAGTTCTATGCTAAGCTAGTCTGCTATTTACATCACAGTATTACATGCGTAACTACCATCTGTTAGCATCAGGGTCTGATCAGTTACTCCAACTATTGCATACTTTGGGATTTACACACAGACTAAATTTAATTGGCACTTTCATGCTGCTCCTTACACAACATTTAGGTTTTTGCACAATTAATACTGTTTGCACTGTTGTCACTTTGCCACATATAAATATATATAGCACATCATGGCTGAACTGCAATTAGCCTTTTTTTGTTAACTTTTGATTCCTTATTTATGTGCTTAACTCCTTCTATATCTTGCAGTGTTTGGTCTTAGCTTTTCATTGCACTAGTAACTTCTGGTCAGTTCTCGCATTACACCGTGTCTACAGACTATATGTGAGATATACAGCGTGCAATCTACAACCTAACTTTGTGTTACTGTCTCTATGGCTGCTGGATATCTGGAATTTCTTTCGGGATCAATAACGTATCTATCTATCTATCTATCTATCTATCTATCTATCTATTACTTACATTATACATGTATTCAGTGTTTGTACTGAGTGATTGATGACATCATGGTAAAAATAGCCCCTTTATCTCAAAAGAGCAGAAGCGACATGGATTGAAATGAATCCACTCGTTACTACGACATATCGGCTCTATCTCGAAACCAAACCTTTTTGTTAGACTCATTGTGAGGGGAAACACCCGCCACAATCCCACAGAAATTCCACAAAGAGCCCAGAGCAGGGTGAAACAGTAACACACACACACACACACACACACACACACACACACACACACACACACACACACACCATAAGTCTGACACCCAGCACTGTAACTGTACAGACCTAAAACTAAATGAAACTGTAATGAGCAGCGCAGATGAGTTTAAACTCTGACACAAAAATACTGAAGCTATAAACCACACGCTGAAAAGACCTGGTTTCAGTACGTCTGTGATAAGCCCCACCCATTACAAGCATACACACACAGACACACACACACACACACACACACACACACACACACAGTTTTGTTTTGTGGTGTTCAAATTCTATTTTATGCTCATGCTATAATTAATACTTTTAAATATAGAAGTGTTTAAAGCAGTGAGTCTGAGCTCCATCCTGTCCCTCTACAATACACTGTAAATGCAAAGCACAGACCATATCATGCTCATCTCTACACAGTGTGTGTGTGTGTGTGTGTGTGTGTGTAAGAATGAGAGATTACCTCAGATTAGAACTTCTATACACACTCACAGCCTGTCTGAGTATTTTACATTTTGTCAGCCCTAATGTTCCACTGTGTCACAAAGTCACTAACACTGTTAGATCTCTCACAGATGGGAGGAGACATGTGACTAACGCTTAATTACTCAACTTATATACAGTAATACATTTATAATAAATGTATAATAACATCAGTATGTGCCAGACTGGTACTGATACTGGTTTTAGTACAGATACTGGTATTGATACTGGCACTGATACTGGTTTTAGTTCAAGCACTGATGTTGGTACTGATACTGGGTTTGGTAGAGATAGTGATACTGGTAATGATATTCATTCTGATACTGGTACTGATCGTGATACTGGTACAGATAATGATACTGGTGCTGATACTGGTTTTAGTACAGATACTATACTTTAGTACATGATACTGGTACTGGTTTTGGTACAGATAGTGACACTGGTACTGATACTAATACTGATACTGGTTTTAGTACAGATACTGATACTGGTACTGATACTGGTTTTGGTAGAGATACTGATACTGGTAATAATACTGAAACTGATACTGATGGTGGTGCTGATGCTGTTAATGGTACTGATAGTGGCTCATTCTATCATTAGTACATGTCATGCCCATGGGTTGTATTTTTCCATCTTAATAACTATTTACTTTACTATTTCAGGCCACATTCCTCCTTCATTTATTACAAAAAAAATCAACAGAAATTTGTTGCGCTGAAATGTATTAAAAATCCATATTCAATACTAGAATTCACTGTTTTTGAGCTGTTCGATTAGCTAAATGTCAGGTTTTGCTCTTTTGATTAACAATAAAAAACATGTTTAAAATTTACAGTTGGCATAAATATTTCTTCAAAATAATCATTAAACTATGAGAAAGGTATTTTAAAAACTATTTTGCTGTTTCATGTACATTAAAACGTCTTCTTTCTGTGTCAGACTAATCTCTATCAGCTGTGTTACCCTTTAAAAAAATCCCCTCTAAGTCATCAAGGGTTTGCTCGAAGGTCACATGTCCAACATCAGGTGACTTCCCTTTTGGAGGGGGATTTGAAGACAGTGTGACATATTACTCCTTCTCTTTAATATTTTATGAATATTAGTGTGTACACATGGAATAGATTAATTGCTCGTCAGCTGTGTTATTAACATGATCTTGTCATGTGACGCCCGGCCCGGAGTCTGCAGGTAACACCAGGCCCAAAAATGGCCGGAGTGAGATATCATCAGAATGATTCCTCCTCTTCTGTGGACCTCACCTCTTATGGAGACTGACGGGCAAATATAGCTCAAGATCTCAGACTTGAAATGCAACACAAAAGAATCATGAAGATAAAATGGACGATGAGTTATCAGTTAAAATGGACATGGGAATGAGAAAAAGAAACACAAAAAGAAAAAGAAAAAAAAAAAACAATGAATGAAGATAAAATACAATTAGTTGGATGAGTTGGAAAGCAATATAGAGAGACACCACAGAGACCCATCTGGAGTAGACAGAGCACCGGTACATTATATGGACAAAAGTATTTGGCCAAACCTGCAATTACATTGTATCCAAATAGATACACTTCAATATGGAGTCGGCCCCCGTTTTGCAGCAAATGTATAACAGCTTCTACTCCTCTTGGAAGACTCTTCTTTGTTCATTCTGTAGAGCATTTATGAGGTCAGTCACTGACGTTGGACGGGAATAGACAGATACTGTATTTATCCCAAAGTAAATTCCAGATACACTCAGGATTGGAGTGACACCAATGAGATCTGACCCATCTGTACTATTAGACACCATAGAGACACATGTGAACCAGAGAAACATCACAGACACACATCTGGACAGGAGAGACAACAAAGAGACACATGTGGACTAGAGATACACCACAGACACACATCTGGACAGGAGAGACAACAAATGAGATATACTTCTAGACTAGGGACACACCAAAGACACACATGTGAACAAATGAGATGACATATGAAGTCTGATACTGGTACTGAGTGTTACATTTGATGGATGTGCTGTAAGACATTTGATGTTCCTGTCCTCAGGGTGGTTCAGCAGCTCTATGTAGTCGTTCCCTCAGCAGCCTCTCAGTCCAGAGTTATTAGCATCATATGATAACTTAATGTGTCAAATGTTAACCTGATATTCTTTACACAAGTAAAGAGTAGCTACATGTTAAAAGTTGGTAAAAATTATCGTGTGTGTGTGTGTTTGCAGGAGACGCAGTGATGGACATGAGTGAGGAGGAAACGAAGCCGCTGATGACGTGCGAGCGCACGGGGAGTCACAAGTCGAGCTGCGACTCCTTCATACTCGTGCACTTGTACTGCAGCACGACGTCAAAAAGCGAGAGCACGCTCTCCATCCCTGCAGGACACGTGACTGCTGAGAGCATCTGTGTACTTGCAGCTAAAAACTGCGGTAACACACACACACACACACACACACACACACACACACACAAGGATTGCTTTAATTCTGTAATAGTTAGAAAACACTAATTTCACCCAAACGTCCATTCTTACTGGCTTCATATTGATGACATCATACAATGACATTATATATGTGAGTCTAGACCTAACTAGAACTGCTTTCCTGGTTTTCCTAAATGTGTGTGTGTGTGTGTGTGTGTAGGGATACTCCCAGTGTTTAACAGTTTATTTGCTCTGGCATCAAAGGATCTGTCATACTGGTACCCACCAACACACATTTTTAAGAGTGACGAGAGTGTAACTGTGCACTACAGAGTTCGGTGAGTGTACACACACACACACACACACACACACACACACACACACACACACACACACACACACACATCAATGAGATAAACACATATATACAAACATACAGACATCCCACCCTGCAAAATATCATGTGGAGGTTTAAACCCCCCCCCCCCCTTGTGACATCACTGTACACACCCGGATGGAGGAGCTGTAACATGTGAAGCTTAATACTACAACAAACACTGTAGGTGTGATTAGATGGAGCCAAATATTCCACTAACCGCTGGCAGATTAAACGCTTCACAGTGAGAGATTAAATGTAAAGCTCCGCCCACTAAGAGAAGTGATAAGTTTACAAAATAGAGATGCACAAAGAGAGATGAGTCAGTCTGCACTTGTGGTCTCTCTCTTGCTTACTGCTCACTCTCAAATAAAAATTGATTTCTGGGATTTTTATATGATTTGGAGGCGTCAGGAAGCTAATATCAATATGCAGGAGACTCCCAGAACTTCCGGGAGAGGTGGGATGTCCGACCGTATAATGTAATCAGAATGTTATTGTAGCTCAAGCAACTCTGTGTAATTATGGACCTGATGTGTGTTTGTGTGTGTGTGTGTGTTTAAAGATTCTTCTTCTCAGGGTGGTTTGGTCAGGGTTCCAGAGCAACGTATCGTTACAACCTGAATTCTGAGAGAATCTGTGCTGTTCTGGATTACAGCGTCATTGACTATCTCTTTGCTCAGGTGACACACACACACACACACACACACACACACACACACACACACACACACACTGTTGGTTTTTTGCTGTGGTATGAGAGGAATAAAACATTCGCTGTTACACGAAAATAATCAGCTTCAGAGTGATAACAGTAACTCCGCTTCACCATCTGTTTGTTTCGTTCAGTAAAGCATGACCCTGATCCTGACCCTGACCCTGACCATGACCCTGATCCTGACCCTGATGCTGTTCCTGACCCTGATCCTGACCCTGATCCTGACCCTGACCCTGATGCTGATCCTGACCCTGACCCTGATCCTGACCCTGATCCTGACCCTGACCCTGATGCTGTTCCTGACCCTGATCCTGACCCTGACCCTGAGCCTGAAGCTGACCCTGACCCTGACCCTGATCCTGACCCTCATCCTGACCCTGATGCTGTTCCTGACCCTGATCCTGACCCTGACCCTGATGCTGACCCTGACCCTGATCCTGACCCTAATCCTGACCCTGATCCTGACCCTGACCCTGATCCTCATCCTGACCCTGATCCTGACCCTCATCCTGACCCTGACCATGACTCTGATGTCTGTGTGCTTTCTTTCCAGTCCCGCAGTGATTTCGTCTCAGGCTGTGCAGGGGTGTGTCCTCCTGTAAGTGCTATTCAGGAGTGTTTGGGTTTGGCTGTGCTGGATCTCTGGAGACAGGCCAAGGAGAAAAACCACAGTGTGAAAGAAGTGTGTAAGACCATCAGGTACTCACAGATCTCTGCTAATCTGGAAGTCTGCTCCCACTCTTCATGAATTCTGAGCCATTCTTTGAAATAGGATAATAGTAAGTTACCTGCTTTTATCTGACAGCTACAAGTCGTGTTTGCCTGAGACACACCGGCAAGAAATCCAGCGAATGCCCCGTCTGGCCCGCTACCACATCCGTAAGAACCTGAAACACTTCCTAAAGAAACTGGGTCGCTGCTCAGCTGGAGAACGAAGTCTGAAGCTCAAGTATCTGATGGAGCTGAGCGCTGTGGAGCCCAACTATGGCTCTGAGTGCTTCATTACCTCCTGCTCCACTGTGAAGGTCTCTGGAGAGGGCGGGATCCAGACACGTTCCTCCGATGTCCAGGTAACACCGACCTCACTGGTAACACACCGGTATCTAATTTTTAACACGCCTATATGTCACCGCTACCACATCTGTATCTCACATCTGTATCTCACATCTGTATCGCAGTCTTATCTTTACTGCAAGTATCTGATCTTTACCACACCAGTATCTGATCTTAACCACAACTGTATCTGATCTCAACCACAACTGTATCTGATCTCAACCACAACTGTATCTGACCTTAACCACAACTGTATCTGATCTTTACCTCAACTGTATCAGATCTTTACCACAACTGTATCTGATCTTAACCACAACTGTATCTGATCTCAACCACAACTGTATCTGATCTTAACCACAACTGTATCTGATCTCAACCACAACTGTATCAGATCTTTACCACAACTGTATCTGATCTTTACCACAACTGTATCAGATCTTTACCACAACTGTATCTGATCTTTACAACAATTGTATCTGATCTCAACCACAACTGTATCTGATCTTTACCACAACTGTATCTGATCTCAACCACAACTGTATCTGATCTTAACCACAACTGTATCTGATCTTTACCTCAACTGTATCTGATCTTTACCACACCAGTATCTGATCTTTACCACAACTGTATCTGATCTCAACCACAACTGTATGAGATCTTTACCGCAACTGTATCTGATCTTTACCACACCAGTATCTGATCTTAACCACGACTGTATCTGATCTTTACCACACCAGTATCTAATCTTTACCACAACTGTATCAGATCTTTACCACACCAATATCTGATCTTAAGCACAACTGTATCTGATCTTTACCACACCAGTATCTGATCTTTACCACAACTGTATGTGATCTCAACCACAACTGTATGAGATCTTTACCACAACTGTATCTGATCTTTACCGCACCAGTATCTGATCTTTACCACACCAGTATCTGATCTTAACCACAACTGTATCTGATCTTTACCACACCAGTATCTGATCTTTACCAAAATTGTATCTGATCTTTACCACACCAGTATCTGATCTTTACCACAACTGTATCTGATCTCAACCACAACTGTATCTGATCTTTACCACAACTGTATCTGATCTTTACCACACCAGTATCTGATCTTTACCACAACTATATCTGATCTTTACCACAACTGTATCTGATCTCAACCACAACTGTATCTGATCTTTACCACACCAGTATCTGATCTTTACCACAACTGTATCTGATCTTTACCACAACTGTATCTGATCTCAACCACAACTGTATGAGATCTTTACCACAACTGTATCTGATCTTTACCACACCAGTATCTGATCTTTACCACAACTGTATCTGATCTTTACCA
>JAQMYL010000039.1:585942-596844 GCA_030014365.1 Clarias pachynema
AACAATTCCGCGTCTGTTTCTGTAAATTTAAATCATGTTTTTATTAAGTACTTGGTATCGGTATCGGCGAGTACTGAGATGCAAGTACTCGTACTCGTACTCGTTTTCCAAAAAAGTGGTATCGGTGCATCCCTAACCAAAACGAGTTAGCAAATCTGTCCCGAAAATATCATTATTTTAATAAGACATAATATACAAAACACATAATATAAAAATTTTATATAATTAGGAAACCATAATCTAGTTGGTGCTAGATTATACAGTATTACTGCATGTGTATGTGTGTGTGGGTGCAGGGCAACTTCGGCAGGGTGGATCTGTGTCGGTACGACCCTCTGGGTGATAACACGGGCGAGCTGGTGGCGGTGAAGCAGCTGCAGTCCGACAAGCAGTCCAACATGGCCGACTTCCAGAGAGAGATCCAGACCATCAGCTCGCTGCACTGTGACTACATCGTTAAATACAGGGGAATCTGCTACAGCGCAGGTCTCTCTCTCACACACACACACACACACACACACACACACACACACACACACACACACACACACTGTCATCCTATAACATTACAATTTACTGTATAGTTACACTAAGCAGCAATAGGCCTCTTGTGTAACGTGGAGTTTGCGCTACAGTATGTTCACTCATGAGAGATCTCTACGACTTCATTCAAGGCTTTATTGTTCTTTGTAATGTTATATGAAGTGTGTGTGTGTGTGTGTGTGTGTGTGTGTGTGTAGGACGGTTGAGCATGAGGTTGGTGATGGAGTTCTTGCCATTCGGCAGTTTAATCAGCTACATGGAGAAAAACAAACACATCATCACCACACGGAGAATGCTGCTGTTCACCTCACAGATCTGTAAGGTATATAAACACACACACACACACACACACACACACACACACACACACACAGAGTGAGAGACCTCATAAACTTTTTCATCTTAAACTGTGTGTGTGTGTGTGTGTGTGTGTGTGTAGGGGATGGAGTACCTGCAGAACCTGCGTTATGTGCATCGTGACCTGGCAGCGCGGAACATCCTGGTGTCGAGTGACACGCTGGTGAAGATCGCGGACTTCGGCCTGACTAAGATTGTCCCTCTGGATAAAGAGTACTACAGAGTCACTCAGTCGGGAGAGAGCCCCATCTTCTGGTACCCTGCTCTCACACCCCTACCCCACTCTGGTGTCTCCATGAGTACCGCCCCTTGTGTTCACGCAGCTGATGAGGTGTCACCTCTGAGCTGCACCGTCTCATTAATAACATCACTTGCATGAAGTTCACACCTCGGAGGTTGCCAGAATTTTCTGAATTGAAACGCTCACCTTTAAAGGGCACCCGTTAGGCAAAATGTACTTTCTAGTCAAGTTCAGTTCACACAACGAACAAGAGAAACCAAACCAATCCCTGATAACTGTTGTTTTTTTCCATTTCTGTATTTAATTATATCAAATACATTTTCCCCCTAATGTGACCTCATATAAGACGAGCCCCTCCCCCTGGCGTGTTGCTCAGCTCTGCTGTTCCTTGCAGGAGCTCATTTACATAGACACTGAAATGGCGAGTTCAAAGGAGGAGTGAAACGGATGGTTAAGTGCATTATCTGAGGGGTATATCAGTTGGGATATTAACACATACACACACACACACACAAACCTTTGGGGGGGGGCACTAAATAAAAAAATAAGGGATAGAATATCTGGACCCACATCATGCTATAAATCTGTACTGAACGTCACACACAGTCACTCATCTTCTATACCGCTTTATCCTGTATTCATGGTCGCGGGGGCGGAGCCTATCCCAGGAGGTGTAGGGCACTAGGCAGGGTACACCCTGGACAGGGTGCCAATCCATCGCAGTGCACACACTCATTCACACACTACGGGCAATTTGGGAACACCAATCAACCTAATCTACATGGCTTTGTACTGTGGGAGGAAACCGGAGAACCCGGAGGAAACCCACCAAGCACAGGGAGAACATGCAAACTCCATACACACAGGAATCGAGACTTGCCGGGAATCGAACCCGGACCCTGGAGGTGCAAGGCGACAGTGCTAACCACTACACTTTTACTAAACCACCGTGTATTCTGTTCCTGGCACGGTGTGTGTGGTGTAAATTTAAACTGATAATCAGGGTAAAGCTCCGGTTCATTAATTGTGATTATGTTATGATGTGATTGTCAGGTGTAGCTCAGTGGTTAAGGCATTAGACCATGGCTTGGAAGGTCCCAGGTTCAAATCCTACCAGGTTGGACCTGGTGGGCCCTTGAGAAAGGCCCTTAAGCCACAACTGCTCAGATGTATAATGAAATAAATAATGTAAGTCGGTCTGGATCAGGGCGTCGACCAAAAGCCTAAATGAAGATTGAACAGATAATCTGCCCTGAGCAACGTCCCCTGAGGTTTATTACACGAGCGTTTTGAGCTGATTTTCTCTGAGCTCTGCTTTACACATTTCCCTCCTCACACAGTGTACGTAGATTTTAATCTCTTCTTCTGTGATATACAGTACTGTGCAAAAGTCTTGACCCCCATTTCTTTATATTTTCTTAGAAAGAGCCAGACATCCTTGTATGTTTAACACAGTATCGAGGAATAGTCTTCTCATTTTTGGCAAATTGTGGTCTCTCATTTCCTTTCAGAGGAATGTTATTTGTTTGTTAAGCCACACAGTGATGTATGAATCATTCGAACATCTAAAATGCCATCTACATTAAGTCCTGAGCCAGTGAGAAACAGGTGCAGATGATGAGAGATGATCAGGCTGTGATTAGTATACCGATGATGCTGAATGCTGAGGGGTTGGAACAGACGAGAGGGGAAATGAGGTCGCTGCTGAGGTTCTTACAGAAACCTCAGTGTTTTAAACTGTATCTTTACAGAGTCAAAGGCTTCAAGGTCACTTTGCAGTCTGTCACAGTAAAACATTTGCTCTCGTTTCTGTAAATTATTCTACATCATTTCATTTAATATGAAGAAATGAAGGTTGGGGCTCAAGAGTTTTACACATTACTGGATGTCTTCTCATATATTTATAGGTTTTCTCATTCAGTCCAGTCAGCTGGGTAGGACAATACATACTGAAAAAACAAACAAACAAACAAACAAACAAACAACCAATTAAATAATTAAACCAAATACAAAAGCGCAGCTCAGAGCCGCAGTTCGAGGAACGCGTGACTCAAACCTGACTCGTAATATAGAGATGGAAAGAACAACGAGGCGAGGCTCAATACACAGGGTTCATCAAGGCGTGTGAGCTAATGAGAACAGGAAGCTCCATGCCCATATAAGGAAAGTGGAAATCGGGGACAGAGCTTTCCACTGTTAAAGAGTTTAAATCTTATTGTATTTTGCTGTTTTTAAAAATATGTTATAAAGTTATAAAGAGATAAAAAAAAGAAAGAGTATGAAGTTAATTCAAGTTGGCCTGTTGAACAACATTTAACATTTTTGTCTTCATCCTAAATCTCTTTCAGGTACGCACCGGAATCTTTATCAGAGTATAAATTCTCACACAAATCCGACGTGTGGAGCTTCGGCGTTCTTCTCCACGAGCTGTTCTCCTACTGCGAGCTGAGCAGGAACCCTAAGCGGGTATGTGAGGAATTCTAATCACATTTCAGTAATATTATTATGACTTTCTCATCACCATGGCAACTGTGTTTAGCTTTACACATGTGCCAAATACTGACGCATGCAATTTCACAAGTTATTATTATTATTGTATGTTAAAATCCTAGAAAGAAAAAAGACAGAAAGCTAAACCAAAGCAAACATACACTTGTCTTTGAGTGAATGGAAACTCCTAAGACGTTGTGGAATTATACCATGTTGTGTTGTGTGTTGTGTTGTGTGTTGTTTTGTGGTGTATGTTGTTTTGTGTTGTGTGTTGTGGTGTATGTTGTGTTGTTTTGTGTTGTATGTTGTGTTGTGTTGTGTGTTGTGTTGTGTTGTATGTTGTGTGTTGTGTTGTATGTTGTTTTGTGTTGTGTGTTGTGGTGTATGTTGTGTTGTTTTGTGTTGTATGTTGTGTTGTGTTGTGTTGTGTGTTGTGTTGTGTGTTGTGTTGTATGTTGTGTAGTTGGCACTGCATCGGATCGGAGGTGACGTCCAAGGCGCCATGATGGCCGCTCATCTCTTCAACGTCCTGAAGGAAAACTGGAGGTTACCTGCGCCCACCATGTGTCCACCAAAAGTAAATACACCCTTCCCGTTCCACAGCACAGCACACACAGTCTCCTTGTTGTGATCATGGCATTGACCCACAGCATTTCTGATAGGGATTTCCCCAGACAGGTCAGACTGATGTGAGACACATCATGACCTGTGCTTATGTTTGTGTAAGAACTAACAGAATAAATGACAACCTTAGTGCTCCTTCTGGGTAAATTCATCAGAGTTGAGATTAGCTGTGCTGCACTGTCCCTGTCGCTTCGGCTAAACCCAGGACGTACACGTGTGGAGAGCGTGCTAACGGTGCGTTTGTGCGCCTCCTTGGTTACAATCCAGCTGTCATTCATCACATTTTAATTGCTATTGAAGCTGAGGTACAGTATGTGACAAAATGATTAAAGGGAAAAATGTAGATGAGCCGCTCAGGGTTAACCAGAAGCTACATATATACGTACATGTATGTATAATGTATAATATATCATGCCTTAGCTCTGGGAATAATAAGAGTCCAGCTGTGTACCTGAATGACTCACCTCCTGCTCTTACCTCTCGTCCAGGTGTACAGCATGATGATGCACTGCTGGGCTTTCAACAGCGTGGACAGACCCACCTTCTCAAACCTACAGGACCTGATTGAGAACAGCCTCCAGGATGAGCGGGAAGGAGCTAAAGGATGAAAAGCATATCACAAATAAAATAATGCATATATCTAAATGATGTAGACTTTTACAAGCCATGTAAGATTTTACTTCTTCACACACACACACACACACACACACACACACACACACACACACACACACACAGGACTATAATGTATAACAACTATAACTTTTATAACTTTAATAATTAGCCATGTTGCTCATTTCATAACTATTCATCTGTTTAGCAGTATTATTATTATTATTATTATTATTATTATAAGCAGTAGTGTTAACACCAGGAACTCTTAAATTAAGTAAATCACTTTAGATATTAAACATGAGCACAAACACATAAACATTACTTTTACTCTGTTCTTTGAAATTAAACAAAAACGCGAAGACTGTAACGTAGAACGTTACGACAAAAATACACAGCCTGGTTTTTATTTAGACTTACACACAGCTTTAATGACTTTTGTGACTTACTTTTATATTTGTATTTGTGCTTTTCAAATATTTTATATCCAAAGTGGAAACACGTTATCTCATTTATATTTTGTCATTTTTATGTATCTACGGTATAATATCAACAATAAAACAGAGTTTTGTTCTCCTTGTTCCATTTCACTTCGCCGAGCTCACACCGAACCCTGAGGACTGGAAGAAAATCAGTATTAAAAAAAAAAAAAAAAAAATTCATAGTAAACTCCAGAGACTGAACAACGCTGTCACATGTAAAGTCACAGTAATCAGACTTTCTCTGGTTCTAATGTCTGATATGAACATCGTATCCGTGTTGCTGCAGCCACATGATTCACTAATTTGACATTGATGACATTGAACTGCGTTGTACAGGTGTTCCTAATAAAGTGGACGACGAATGAAAGCATATTATTGGTGCCATAAAACAGCGATTTTGCACTTTAACTATAACTGCTGGATAGCATTACAGGAGTTAGCTGTTAGCACACTTACAGTAGCACAGGAGCTCACGCCATCGTCTCCCCTGAAACACTCGGAGGCTAACTCTAGATTAGCTGGTACGTCTCCTTCAGCAGGAATTTTAAAGCATAATAACATAGAGCCATTTCTTTAACTAATGACCTAATGTCATTTATCGATTGATGAATATGATGCTACAATGATGCGATAAAAGGCTAACAACTCTCCTTACTTGTATATAAATGATCAAATAGATAAAAAACAATCCTGATAAACTATTATTTCCAACACAGCACTTTATGCAACGAGCCTTATTAATCATTAGCTGTTTATACAATCCTTTTGTATACTGTAGCTGTGCCTCTGCGTCACACTGCGGCGCACAAAATTCCTGTCCTGCATTTTAGAAAAGACGGCACTGACCTAATTAATGATGAGCTCATTATAGCATGACACTGGTTCATGTTCCTCACCCTATACCTTAACCTACAGTAACCTCTGGTGGAAATTAGCAATGTGTACAATATTTGACATTATATAAAGGTGTGTGGCTACCTGTTGAGGTGTGTAATTACCTGATAAAGCTGAAGGTGTGTCTTGATTGAATGAAATTCCTACACCCACATGATTATTGTGATAATGGCTCGTTTTTTTTTTTTTTTTTAAACATTAAAGGATTTTATAAACACACCTGTAATTACTGCATGTAACAGGGAGTGACATCGGATTTGCATTTATTTAACTTCAATACCACAGAAAAGCAAATTCCATCCATCGTGAAGGAGACGTTTAGCTTTGCAGTCAAAGTGGTTATTTGCACGCTTCAGTATTAAATCCTATATATTTTCCTAGACTTTGTAGTTGGAAGTGATTTGTTCCAACATACCCGATCCTGTCATGCTTGCTAGCAGATGTTAGCAATTAGCATGTGTTCATTATGTGTACATACAGTATTTATCATTTATTTACTGAAACTATACAAACAAACACAAACAAATCTTATCAGAAAATCTCACTAACCAGTGGGGAATTTATGCTACATTTGATAAGGGTTACTGGGCAAACTGGAATAGAGTGGTTTAGTGCCTGGAGTGGGGTGAGTGGGGAAAGTTTACCAGGGGGCGTTCGAGTCAATGCGGGACTTTTGATTGTACAGAATAACAGAACACAGTCCTAAGAGTAAAAACTCCCTTTATGTCTCTATATAATCTCCTGATACACTAATGCACTTATCACAGTGTGTCACTAGTGCTTGAACACCATGAAGGGAGAACGTTCTCTCAGTACACCGAAAACATGATTCATGTCTGAAACGCCGGCCTCCCAGGAACGTCCCAATCATGCCTCAATCGGCCACCTTTAAAGTCCGAATCATGTGTGAATGTCTTGTATTGTCAATTGCTTTTATAATACAAGGGCAGTTAGATCCGAACGCCCCTGTCTTGTGTACCTGATGATGAGTTCTTCCAAATATTTTCATCAAGAAGAATATTAGATTGAATCTAGGGGTAAATGTCTGTGTGAGTGTTGTTGTTTTTTGTGTTTGGAAAAAGAAGGAAACAATGTGACAAAATCAGGTCAACCAACAAGAAATAAAAACACTGCCTCCCTCCCATGGTAGCTCTAGCTGACCTTGTAATGTACCTTATATCCCAGACAAAGATTGTGTGTGTAGACAATTTAGCCAATCCTAGCATAACACAACACCGGATTTAGACCTGCTTTAAACGAATAATGCTTATGAGACTGCTTACTCACATCGCCTATTGTTGAAGTGCGTAAGAGAAATTTTGGTTCTATTGAGATTATAATAACTGAATTTTTTCACACCTTGAGCACGTAAAGCATGTTCAGGTGCATGGAGTTCACCACCTGTTAATCTGATCATTAAGTTTCATCCCTGACCTGAACATGTATGTACTGTAACAACTGTACAGACCGAATCACTGTATCAACCTCATCACACAGAACCCAGCCTGTTCTCATTGTCCAGTGTCACCCGGTCGCTGACGATTAAATGTGATTGAATCCAACAGTAAGGAATGAGCAAGTTTTCATCTCTAGACACAAAACATATTTAATAAAAAAAGTTATATACTGGTCATGCTCTGTCCGTGGGAGGGGCATATTCTCTCTCTCTTCTGTCAATCACAGAGACATGAGGCCCTGTATGTAAAAGAGGGCTGATAGCACTTTCCTCTGAGTGCATTATTCCACCCTGTGGTGTCTCAGAGAAAGCACATGTTAGCCTTCACCCTTGCCGGGTGGTAGCTGTCCTCTGACAGGGTTAAAGCATAAATATCGGCTCAACTGCAGCAACTTTAGAGCACCAGTATGTCATTGAAGGATAAATAATTCATGTACAAAAACATATCATATCCAAAACGTTTCTGCATAATATTCTCTCTTTCTTGTATTTTCACTTGTGTATCCACTTCTGCTCATTGTGCTGAGTCGTCGTCTTCGTTTTCTTGTTGTAACAGTTAATATCTATCAGCAAAACACAACTTATCAACAATTCCAAATGCAATAAAGCATGACTCGGATTTTTGTAGCTTAATGCAGAAAATAATAAAGTGTTTAGGATCTAAAGTTGAGTAACAGGGATTGTGTGAACAGAAACAGCCCATGAGCTAACATCTTCGTGTTGAGCTTGCATTCAGAGCACTTTTGCCCCAAATAGTGATAAACGTCACTGGTGTTGCTTCATCAGATTGTTATGACGAACACACTCTGCTGCGTGTGTGTGGGTGTGCCGGTTCTTGGGGAGGGGGGTAATTAGACAAGAGTAAAAATAGTTGTGGTTGTCCTGAGGGTTTTACCTGGAGCTGCAAAACAGGTTGTTAAATCAGGCATCAGAATGTGAAGAATGATGTTTTTGGGCTTTAGCCTTGAGACTTAACTTGAATCTCATACTTTATAGAATAAAATAAAATATCTTTCTTTCAAAATTTCAATCTTTATTGTCATTGGAACATGTGGCGTGTCCAACAAAATTATGTGCATTTCACATATTACACTTTACACACTCTATACACTTTAAACAATTACGCATGTTGTCCCAAATTTGTGCATATTGCACAATAAATGTGTATATATTGCACTTTAGCCATACTGCTCCAAACTGCCCATGGAATGACAAAAATTGCACAAGATTTACGCATATTGCTGAAAATAATTCTCCCAGAAAATTTCACTGACCATTTGATGCTTGTACTGCTCTAGGGTAAACGATTTCAGAATGAACTTAGATTCATTAATAGTAACTTATAAACTACACACCTTTCCATCATGGCTGTGGTAGGACTGCAGCATGTCAAAAATAAGTGAAGTGTTGGTGGTAGCTGAGTGTGTTAAGACCCTGAGTGACTGATCAGAAGGTTGGGGGATCAAGCCCCAGCTCCACCAATTTGCCACTGTGTTGGGCCCTTAACCCTGTCTGCTCCAGGGGAGCCACTGCACACCCACGCCAGGACACTGCCTCCACCATGTCTAAGGATGAGGTTGTCTTCTTACAGGGCACGGTTATTTATTTATTTATTTATTTATTTATTTATAGCTGGGATATGTGAAGAAGAAACCAATTCACTGAGTACAGTAGTAACGTATCTGTGACGAATAAAGGCTACATGGTACAACACCTGTAAACACACCCAGACAGGTCTGTTTAGTTTACATTAGCATCACAATAGTGTTATTGTAGTTATTAAGATATGCTTCTGTTCACAGCAGTAGTAAGTAGTGTTTATCTTGTGACATGTTCTGACATAATTAGCAATGGTGGTTGACCTACTTGCAACATTTAATACAGTAACACTAAACACTAAATCACCATATTCGCTATTTATTTTAGTAAGTTTGTTCACAATTAAGCAGAGATTTGTGAAACAGATGAATAATGATCTATCCATTGACCGAAACTATTAAGCACTTTTGTAAGTCGCTCTGGATAAGAGCATCTGCCAAAATGTAAATGTAAATCTTAATGTTTTTTTTCTTACAGATGCATGTGTTGGTGAGCAACACATTTGAACAGTTTGTTTCATTTTTTTGTGAACTGCTGACAATAATTTCTCCTAAATTCTCCTAAATATAACTATTGTTATTTAGAGTGTATATTTAAAGGGAATGATCATCGCAATACATCAAAATAACCCAGGATCATGCAGTATTTGCAGAGCTTTAATAACTCAAATAAAACTAAATGCTAATCATTTGTAAACACCTTGTGTTAACACTTTGGCAAAATAACATTAATAAATAAGTATTTGGTGGAATAACCCAGATTTGCAGTCACAGCTTTCATGAGTTTTGTCTCTCCCAGTTAGTCTCCACCAGTTTTACACATTGGTGTTGGAGAACTTTAAACACCACTTTTTACAAAAAAGCAAACAGCTCAGCTTTACTTGATGGTTTGTAACCCTCCATCTTCCTCTTGATTACATTCCAGAAGTTTCCTGAAGTAAATCGCAGTGCTCTCCTATCTAATTCCATCTTCTATTTGGGTTTATTAAATAATTAATGATATTTATTTTACGCAACCTCTAATCTGTCCTTTCTGTTGGTGGGAGCTCATAGTGTTCTACATCCTAAACCCTCTGTAGTTACACTCATGAAGGTGTCTTTTGACCGTAGACATTGATGGTGACACTCCTACCTCCTCCTGAGTGTCCCTGTCTTGCCTAGATGTTGTAAAGGTGTTTTTCTTTACCAAGGAAATAATTTTGTTATCCTACACTTTATTTTACTCCAAATCCACATTTGGAGACTTGCACAGCTTGTATCTTCTTAATTTTTCATGAACAAATTTAGAAACACGTCTGGCCGTGCTTCTAAACTGCTTAAACGTGCATTCTGTTGATCAGTTCAGTCCATATACTTTTAAACCAATGAAAATGGAGAGTAAAACATGGAAAAGATGACAGTAATTCGAAAGAGTTAACGCAAGATTTTTGCAAGTTCCCACTTCAGTCACATCCTGTTTATCATGTCTCATGTGAGGTTTAACATATTTTCAATTAAGAACATTTTTTAAAGGAACTGTAAGAACAAAGGCGGCACGGTGGTGTAGTGGTTAGCACTGTCGCCTTGCACCTCCAGGGTCTGGGTTCGATTCCTGGCCAGGCTCGA
>JAQMYL010000039.1:612884-623282 GCA_030014365.1 Clarias pachynema
TTGTATAAATAAGTATAAAAAAGCATAAAGATTAAATAATAATAAAACAGAAAAACAGTGTACAGAGAAATGTGCTTGAGTAAAACATTTACAGTGAACACACATTTAGACTAAAATAATTGAACCGTTATGTGGCAAATCATTATGTAGAAATGTATTAATTTATGAAAGGAAATGAGTTCAATGCACTTCTGGTTCGGGCCTGTAGATGGCGCACTAGTCCGTGTGAAAATGTGGTCATAAACTGAATATAAAACAGAATCTGATTGCAGCAGTGATCAGACAAAACTGATGTCATCTTAAATAAAACATTTCAACAATTTCTCAGCTCTATAAACAATAATCTATAAGCTCTATAACTATAAATCACAGACTTATTATTTTTATTTTTACATTTAATTATCCAATATAACAAATGATCTTATCAGCTATACTGTCAGAAAAAATGTTTAAAGCAGCAATTTATCATTTAAATCAGGGGCGGAGTCAATGCTAATTGTTTAATTAATTTCTTGCATTGTAATTTATTTAAAGCCCTGTTACAGTGGTGTAAAACTCAAATGTCTCTCCATTAACATGTTCAAAAGTTTGCACCCCCAGAAGGCATTCATTATGTTATTATTAATTTTTATTATAATATTTTGTATTGTTTTAATTACTGGTCATTCTGATTGGTCAGAAGGTTTTGATTAATTCACTATAACAGTAGAGAAGGTTTATATTAAAGTGCTCGCTCTGAAACGTTATGGTTTCCATAGTAACAGTTTATTCACAGGGGCATGTCCATGTAATCTGTGATATGAAGTGTCTGTTTGTGTCTCAAACTGTGGTATTGCTTTTGCAAAAAAGTCAGTGGTCATGTGACCGGGGCAGGAAGGCACATTAGCCAAGGGGGTGAAACAGAATGACAGTTTTTTATTTTGTGACCCGACCTTGGGAAACTGCATGTCTGGGGATAATCTGCACATTGTTCTGTGGTGTTGTAAGAAGAGATGAGAAATATCATGCTGTGACCTTTGATTAAGAAAGGATGTGAAGTGGTTGTGGTGACCAGCAAGTAGTATACTGTTGCTTGTTAAAGTTTTCACACCCTAACACGGAAATGATGATGCTAACAGCTTTAGTGCGTCTCAGATTAATTAAAAAAAAAAATGCTTTGAGTTACATGTAATGTTGTGGAGCGTCCTGATGATGGAGTTACAGTGTTACCTCTGAGTGTTATTATAAAAAAAAAACAATAAAAAAATTCATATCAATAATTAATAATTCATATATATTTTTATTTTTCCACTAAGTGTTGCTAATTAACTTAACACTAAACAGGAAACACGAGTCAAATTATACGTGATCACAAACACATTAACCCCCTTCACTGACTGTTACTACAAAGATGATTAATGAACTGGATCTGGTAACGCTCCAAAAACCAACATATGATTCATCATAAGACACAGTTTCACACCAACAGACCGTGTGTTTTATTGCCATTCACTCATTCACTACAAAACACACAAGTACTGCGTTCATCATCTATTAACCTTCTGTTTTTCAGGAAAATCTCTGACTCAAAAAAAGCTCAGAAAGCTAACATTACTTTAAATACTTCCTTTTCTAAAATTTTCATTTCCTCCTACATGGGATGACAGAAACACACTCAATTTTCTAAATTCAATAAAGCTTAAATTCGCTGCAATTCCTACACATGACCTGAGAGCCATAAGGTTTAATGGTGTGAGATCACTGTAAAAAACATCAGTCATTTTGGCTGATATTATAAACCATTTCCATATACAAGTGTGTCGAATTTTTTTTTATATTTTGGAAAAGTCTTTTTTTTGTTTTATTTTCAATTATTACAGCTTACAGCTCATGAAAAACCGAGTTTGAGTAAATGGATCGCATGGTAAGACTGCTGACTTGACAGTTGTCTAGCAGTTGATCATCGACTCCCTCCACAAGGACCATAAGCCACAGAAGGTCATCACTAAAAGGCCTGTTCACAGAATGCTGTAATAAGGCATATTGACTGGCATGACTGAAAAGTGATCTGATTTTTGCCCAGGGAGATCATAAGATCCTTACAGGGGGGTGAATCACCTGGGATGAACAGCAGTTTGGTTTTTACTGAGATTAGGTTTCAGTTGATTAGCTGTTATCTAAGATAAGATGTCTGTCAGGCATGCTGAGAACTGGATGGAAACCAGTTGAACAATGGACGGTTCTCTCTGTCTCTTAACCAGAACATCACATAGCAGTAAAACATCTGATCTGTTTCCTTTGTTCTCTCACACAATAACACTCTCCCTACTCATACACTACTCATCACATTGCACATTTCACATAGAAGCACATTTGCATATGGCCTAAGTTGCACACCTGTGGGACTTTGCTCATTGTTCTGCTCGTGATTGATCATTTTTCAAACAACTGCATTCAGTTGTAACTTGTCCTGCAAAACCTATATCCTTAACATCTGATACACTTCTATTTCAATTATATCTTATTACTTATACATATTGTAAATTTTACAGCTAAAGGTTTGTATATTTGTAGAATTTTCAAATAAGTTGTTACTGTTTCAGGAGGGTCAAATTATTGCCTTGCATCAAGCAAAGAAAACAACGAAGGAAATTGCTGAGACTACTAAAATTGGGTAAGGAACTGCTCAATATACTGATAACCGAGTGGTTATCACGTCACCTGAAGTTTAGATGTCACTTTAAATGAATTCATAAAAAGTATTAGTTGCCTCTGTCACTCTAGATTCAGCATTTTCATCATGGTATGACATGAATCAGTCGTTACATGTTTTGCTAGTCTGTCCTAGAAGTATGTGCTGCCTGTAGCATGTTTCTTTCGTTACCTACAAGTTCAAAACATTATGTTCAAGTGTTTTTCCAATTTTCCTCCTATACCTTCCAAGTAGCCCTGGGAAAACCTGATATGTTTAATTCACATCAGCAAGAGGTGTGATTTCAGGAATATATTCTATTTTATCTTATCACTTAGTCATTCTAAAATCACCAAAACCCGGACTGTTTGGGATGAAAGCTAAAAACTTCCTGTGCTCGCCTCAGGTTTATTTACTTAAAGGTTTGGACAGTGTTCCAAAACAAAGCTTGCTGAAAAAAATCATGATGTTGAGGACAGCTATGACGGGGGTCACGCCTCAACAAACCCATCCATATTCAGGGGGCTTGGCATCCAAGTCAAGGGACTTGGCTCTCTGTGACTCTACACTGAGCTTTCCCAGGTCATCAGACATGGTTGTTCGAAGGTGGTCCTTGATTAGTTTCAGGGTGGAAAAATTCCGTTCACAAGAAGCATTGCTTACAGGTATTCACATAGAGAATAACTCTAATAACATAGAGTATTACAATAACAGTTTTGCACAACCGGAAAAGTTGATGGAAGACCTCTTTGAAAGGTGATATACTGGTGAGGTTTTGCATGCTCCCTTTTTGTTTCCAAATGGAAAAAGAGGTGACTCTTCTAAAAAGCTGTGGCTGTTATGATGGAGGGCCTCTCATTATGTTGCAGTTGGGCTTGGAGAAACGTTTCTGTAATTCTCCAATCATAGAGTCTAAGACCGGATAGAAGATGTCCTTTCTAAAACTATCCTTGTCATCTTGGCCACTTCTACGTTCAACAAGAGTGGATGTCACTACAGATCCTTCTAGTCTACAGCTGGTCTTCCATTGCCTTTTTTTCACACTTTCAATGCTGATATTTGTGAAGCTGCTTTGAGACAATGACCATTGTTAAAAGTGCTATATTAATAAAATTTAATTGAGTTGGATATTACACTTTTGAGCTGTGCTTAAGATTTCTCTCCATAGCTCATCATAAAAGTTTTCTTCTCTGTAACACTGAAATGTGTCCTGAAGTGCTTCAATTAGCTCAACAGCTCTGGCTACATCTAGTGAAGGTGACTGAAGCATATCAGATAGAAACTTGGTGCCACCCAGCACTTTGCAGAATGTTGCTAGAAGCTCAATGAAAGGCAGTCAATTTGGGCAAGAAGACCCCGTGCCTCTACAGGCCTGTCCCCACTTCTCTCATCAGCAATATCTTCAAGGACACGGAGCACTGCAGGTAACCTGTCCATTATATTACGGCAGACAAAGTGCCTGCATGACCATCTTTTGTCGCTAAGCTTCTGAAGCTCTCTGGGCTGACCTTCATACATTTGTTGCTGAACTTCAAGCCATTTGTGGTGAATGTATGAGCCTGACATGAAGACATATAGCTTCTCTAGTAAAGAGAAAAAACATGATGCCTCATGTACTGACTTGACAGTGTCAAATAAAACCAGGTTCAGGCAATGTGGATTGCATGTTTTGCCACTGCATTTATGGGTACGGAAACATATGTTTTCCAGTCATTTCAGATGCTCCATCATATCCCTGGCCTACTAGAGTCATTTTGTAATCCAGTCCATATCTCTCTAGACTACTGATGATTTTCTCTGTCAACACTGCAGCATCTAAACTATCAGCTTTTTGAAAATGTAAAAAAAAAACTCTCATGTATTTCCCCCTTATAATAATCTCTCAGAACCAGTGAAATTTATTCCTTTTTTTTTTTTTTTTTCATGTCCTTAGTTTCATCGACAAGTACACTGAATGCCTCACTCTGTTTGACCTCTTGGATGACATTACGCCGAACCATCTCTGCCAAACACTCCAGGATTTCATTTTGTGGTGTATTGCTTGTGTATTTAGCATTTCCACCAAATAGTTTTTTCTTTACTATTGAATTGTGTTTTGCTATTTGCTCCAATATGTCCAGAAAGTTCCCCCTATTCTCTGCTTCACGATGGCCTTTGAGGAATATTTTGTGTAGCAGTAAGCAGGAGAATATCGGCCACAGTTTTTATATAGTCCCGATTCTCTTTTATTATTTTATGGTAGTCCTTATCCATTCATTTTAACAGATGTGTTGCTCTCAGCTCCCCTTTTGTTTTCACAGTAAAATGGTCTAAATCACTGGTAGATGACATCTGTCAATATACCTGGAGGGTTAGGGTTAGTGGGTGTTGCTCTCTGTCACTGTCACCTTTGGAATCTGAATCACTTCGGCTGCAAAGCCTGATAAGAGACAGGTCTTCTTCACCTCCAGAGGTTTGGGATCTTTCATCACTGGGTATATCTAAACATAAATGGTAATACTTTAAAATAAGGTTTTATTTGTTAACATTAACTAACATGAATTAACAGTGGGCAATATAGTTTTCCAGCGTTTATTAATCTTTGTTAACATTAGTAAAACATAATGTTTGTGTTAGTTTACAGTGCATTAACTAATCTTTAAAAATACATTTTTGTGCTAACACATAAATCCATATTAACAAAATAATACTTTTATGTGTGTGAATTGACTGTAGAGGTGAAATTTTTTTTAATAAAATGCTCATGTTGTGGCTTTTACCTCTTGCTGAAGATAACTGGTTGTTAATGTAGACCTCACTGGTCCTCTCTAGCAGGTCATGTTCTGTCCTTGCGGGTCCAGGCTTACTAATTCCTTGGCCTGCACTGTTGGAACTTTGACTCTGTCCAGCACTGGACTGCACTGTCTCTGATGATCTCTGACATGGTTTCTTCTTAAAGAAACCTTGGATATCCTTCTGCTGTGTCTGGCTCTATCCTCTTTTTATTTTTAACTTCTCCTGCCAAATGCTGCCTTAAAATAAAAAAAAGCATTTAAGTTTCTTAATTACAGACTTACATTTATTTAAATAACATTCTCAAACATTTCAGTGTTTATGAAGAGAATGTTATCATAGAATTTTTTGGAAAATATTTTTGTACCTTAGTCATAAAAACAAATAATAAAGTAACATTTATCTATTTACTATTTATGTGGTGGTGAGCACTGCTGCTAAATCACTCTAATTGTGCCGTGCGTCTCTCTCCTCTGTTTTGAAACTTGCAAAACTGTGACTCCCCTTCGCAAAGCAAGGAACGACTGACGGCCTGTGAGAAATTAACGGCGCTCTAAGCCAATGTGCGATTGATGGCGCTCTAAGCTAATGACGTTTAGCATTGTCATGCTGACAGTAGTCAAGCCAAATAGTCAAGCAGTCATATTTTTTTTGGAGGGGGAGGGGGGGGGCGGGGTTGGTGCCACCCCGTGTCTCACTATACATGTCTCTCCTGAGCTGCCAGTGATCCAGACCCCCTCTGCCCTCTGGACCTGTCTGACTCGTCCTGGTGTTCCACTTCTGGTTGGAGATCTCGTCGCTTGGAAGCCCCGTGTGGTCTGCCTGGGATGCTTGTGGTGTCTGGGGACGGTTCCACTTCTACACGAAGACGGGCCTGGCCTCAAGTGATGCTGACAGCGGTTCTTTGTGACTGCAGTCACTTGATAGTTCAGGACTGGAGTTTCCTACAGTCCACCTAACCCTCCAATAATGAACAGGACTCCATATTAACTTAAACACATCTGTTATATTCAACTTCCAGCCTCCCAACACCTCCATACACAGTATGAGTGCAGATCAATCCCTGCTATCCATTATATCCCAAATGAGGATGGGTTCCCTGTTGAGTCTGGTTCCTCTCAAGGTTTCTTCCTACTGCCTTCTCAGGGAGTTTTTCCTTGCCATTGTTGCTGTCGTTCTCTGCTTGCTCATCAGGGACAATCTGATCATTTTGATTCATACACATTTCATAGAAACTTCAATAATTCTTTTGAAAAGCTGCTTTGTGACAATGTCAATTGTTAAAAGCGCTATACAAATAAAATTTAATTGAATTGATTATATGTGCTATGTTAAATACAGACTCCGAACCTGCCATGTTCTTTTATTTAGGCTACAGAGCTAACTAGATTCTATTACAAGGATAGTTAATGAATCCCAAATCCCTCTCCAACCCCTGATCATGGGCACTACTTGATGTGTGGAACTAGGGATTGTACACCCTACATAGTGCACTAGCTTTCCATTCAACGCTGTTTGGAATTCAACCCCTGAACCAGGAAGTCAAAAGAGATGATATTCTGAAGTGGAAATATAAAGTAAACCTTTTCTGCCCACACGGTGGCAACACGGTATCCATAAGAATTTGAAACCTGATGCATATAAACCAGATGCATATCCAGTGCCGCTGATACATGACATCTTATATTCACTGGAAGGCACTTCTTTATTCAGCACATTGAATTTGCGATCTGGTTACTGGCAGGTGTAGAGAGAGAAGGAGAGCTGTGAAAAAGCCTTCATTACCACTAAGGGCGTTTATTAGTTCCGGTTCATGCCATAAGGGCTCTGAAATGCTGCTGCAATATTCCAAAGGCTCATGGAGAAGGGGGGAACCTGAGGGGGAAATGTTGCCTCATTTATATTGACACTAAATATCTGATTGCAGTGCTACAGAGACTCACCCAAACCAACCTCTCTTTGAACATGAAGAAGTGTTATTTTTCTTTACAAATGAGAGCTAAAGTTTCTGGGACACATCATCTGAGAGAGAGGAGTGCACATAGACCATGAAAAGACCCAGAATGTGGCAAAATGTCCGCCACCTCAAGATCTTAAAGCCTTTTTCCTGGGTCTCACCGGCTGTTACCACAAGTTTATTTCCCATTTCGCTGACAATACTGCCAAAAACATCTAAAGAAAATAGATGTAAAATGGGAGTGGACTGATGAGTCCCAGGCCAGCGTGGACTCCATAAAACAAGCCCTTCAAACCCCACCACAATAGAAAGTCACACTGTCCATTTGTCTACACCCTAACCCCCACAATAAAATTCACAGCTCCATCACCACCACCACCCCCATCTATCTCTTCCACCTTGTCCAGCAACAATTATGTGTCCTCTTTCTGTTTTAAGATGTCAGGTGGAGAGACTGAATCAAAACAATGCTGAACGTCCCGATGGTATCAGCCCCTGTATCAGTTCTGAAGGCCTGTGCTAACCAGTTATGTTGGATTTTACTAACATAACTGTTAGCCAACATTTTATGTTGGATGTTTAACCTAAGCCTGATTCAGGAGAAGGTTCCCACACTGTGAAAGACATCCTGCCTTGTTACAGTCCCAAAAAGGTCATCTCCATCCACCCCAAATTACTACAGACCGGTTGCCCTTACATCCCATCTAATGAAGGTTTTGGAGAGGATGGTGCTGGCTCATCTGAGACCTCAGGTTAGCACCTTCCCTTAGCACCGTCCTCAGGTAAGTGTGGATGATGCCATCATTTACCTTCTTCAGTGAACTCTTTCTCACCTGGATAAAGCGGGTAGCACTGTGAGAATCATGTTCTTTGATTTCTCCAGTGCCTTTAACACAATTCAACCTGCTCAAAATTCTACAAGAGAAGCTGGAGAATATGCATGTCGACACCTCCACAACCTCCTGGATCACCAACTATCTGATGGACAGATGGACACAGTTTGTAAAGTTGCGGGAATGTGTGTCAGAAAAGGTGATTAGCAGTACTGGGACACCACAGAGGACAGTACTCGTTCCTTTCCTTTTTACATTATACACTTTGGATTTTCAGTACAACTATGAAATACTTTGTTTGGCCAGCAAATTTCTCTAAAACTTGAATAAAGTTAAAAAAATCTGTGCAACTTGTTACTAAACTTTTTTAGGCTGAGGTGGCTTTTTTTTTTTTTTTTTTTTTTTTTTTTTTACAGTGCAGTAAGTAGATTGAATATTAAAAACAAAAGTGTCTGAATTCTTATTTTGACCTCACTGTGTATGTTAGATTTAAAAAGAGTGTCCAAATTGTTAAGTTTTATGATTAATGAAAATAAATTTTTTGTTTGTTGTGTTCGCTGCACCTCGATATACTTACTGGCTGATGTTCTAACCCAGGCGAGATGGACAAACACACACGTTGTCTGACGGTCAGTGTTCATTATCAGCAAAGATAGTATATTTAAACTTTTGGACAGGTGCCGTGTCACATATATCCTGTACATCGAAAGAACCAGTCATTAAGTCATAGAGAGACAGACAGATGATAGGACGTACATTAGCAGTTTTCGGTTAAACAAAAGGGTTCTACAAACTGTCTGCATGTATATTCATATGAGTATGGACTATAGGATGTGTTACCAAATAAGGAATCAGGAAGTACAATTAGTGAGTTGTTTTATGCATCCTGGGAAGGTTTGCATCATATTAATATACAATATATAAACATTATTTACTGCACAGATGATGTTGATGTCTTGTGAGTCGGAACTTCCTGTGCAGAGCACTTCCTGGCTGAGGTTGGACAGTCTTACCATTATTTATAGTGGTAAAGAAATCTGTACATCTAGGTAAATCCCTGATAAGATGTGATCTTTATTTACCACGTAATAATGTACAGTTATAATGTTTATACATTGCTGTACATCTTTACTAAATTAATTGTAATTACATGTTAATGTGACACAGAAGTCTGAAGTTTTTGAAGGAGTGTGTGAGAGTTATTTGGCCATGCCCAACTCTACCTCCATCATCAAGGTCACTGATGTTGTAATAACCAGAAGGTTTACCTAGAGGAGATTAAAAGCCTGAAGATCTGGTGCCAGAAGAACAACCTCAAGACAAAGGAGTTGACAGAAGAAGGTCCCAGTGGAGAGAGTGGACAGTTTCTGGAATCACTCTGTCATGGTCTTATCACATTATCACCATGAGGAAGGTAAAGCGTTTACACATTTCACATAACTTACACCTGATTCAGTGATCTTGACTGTTTACTGTTTAAGATTCGGGTCCTTAAAACACCTTAAAGCAGAGTGCTGATGAGTTCTGGATTCTGATTGGTCATGGATTTAATTACTCTGACAGTAGTCCTTCCTTAAGATAAAAGTTTATCCACAGCAACGTGTACAGCTCACGTTCTGTCTAAAAGGATTCATTAAAAAACAGTGCGTATTTTTTTGTCTGTTTTATTGCATTAACTTTGAGACAGAGAGAGAGAGAAAGATAAGATGGTGAGGGAATTGCTGTTTACAGCATAATGTAAGTGACATCAGGAACTAGCTTGTTTAACTGATATGCCTCAGTTTGAACTGGAACTATAAATAAAATTGAAAAAGTACATTTAATAAATCATATGTGGCATAAAAGTAATTAAACGTGTCATTCACATACATTTAGGCATTTGGCAGATGCTCTTATCCAGAGCGACTTACAAAGAGTGCTTTAAAGTTTACATCACTGGATACATACTTACACTGGGTTAACTTGCTTAATAAGAGATGGTGGGATGAGGCGAGCAGTGCTGGAGGATCGGAGGGAACGTGGTACAGTGCGTGGTCTGATTAAAGCAGAGAGGTAAGTGGGTGCTGGGCCACTTTTAGCTTTGTAGGTAAGCATCAGCGTTTTGAATTTGATGCGGGCAGCTACAGGAAGCCAGTGCAGGGAGCGGAGGAGTGGGGTGGTGTGGG
>JAQMYL010000039.1:682351-713260 GCA_030014365.1 Clarias pachynema
ACCCTTGTGAATGCGTATTGCGTAAGGATGACTGTGTGTGTGTGTGTGTGTGTGTGTGTGTGTGTGTGTGTGTGTGTGTAGGTGGAGGGGAAGGAGGAGCTGCAGCTGCAGGATCTGTACGATCAGGTGTATAATCAGGCGAGTGTGTGGTTCCACGCTCTGGAGAACCGATTCAGGAACCAAATACTGCAGCATTTTGGACCCATGCCTGAGAAGGAGAACGATATACAGGTAACACACACACAAACACACACACACACACACACACACACACACACACACACACACACACACACACACACAGAGTGCAGTATATTGAAGTCCAACACTATACTGTATGACTGAAGACACACAGAGAGAATAAATTTGAGAAATAAACGAGTTTATTGGATTCGTACAGTGTTTTTGTCGTCATTCTAATGCGGCTAGCGACTCTGTACCTCCGTACTTCCTTTGCACAGAACAGCTGATGGTCTGGTGTGGGGGGTGTAGGGGTGTAGGGGTGCTCAGAGTATTTTGGGGCCGATCACAGAAATTGCACTCGTCCAGAACCGATTGCTGAATTCTGCAGAGTAAAGACTCGGGCTTTTTTACATCCTCTGATATTCGAGGTTGAGTGAGAGTCGAGATTTCATACTCATTACACACGAGATTATTTAAGGTTAGTTATTCTTAAACTATTAAAATACAGGTTGTTGTGTTGAAGCTTTTTATTCCACACGTTCCCCATGTGGTTTTTACTTTAGATAAAAAAACTTTACTTGCTGCAAATTTAACATTGTTTAAAGAGACATGGTAATATTCACAGACCGCTCAGGGAATGTTGTTGTGGTTGTCGACTCGTGTATTTTGCGTTATCGCGATACTGTTGGTTCATGTGATCGGCCAGTGGAGAGACAACCGATCAGTAAAGATCAAGTGATTATCGGCTGATATCGATCAGAGCACTTCCGATCGGAGCAGCCTGAAACGACAGAAACGTCACAGATTAATTCCTGACAAGACTCACATGTGAACTGAAATCCACTCCAGGTGAGTCCCTGGCGAATCTGATGAGAGAACACCATGAGTGGCATCAAAGCTTATTGTAGCTCCTTTGTACAATTTGAAATTTAAAACATATTTTGGGTCATTTAACATTTTTACATAACTCGTACATACGTCTTCTTTCATCAGTTTGGATGTCTTCAGTATTAATATACAACATTAATAATAATAGTAATAATAATAACTGGACAGGTACATGTTATGAAGAACACGCGAGCGGTGCTCGCAGCGGCAAAACCCGGGCATCGGCGCCTTTTATAACGACAGTCTGCAGGATCAGTTGCTAAGGTGCTCCAAAGTGGTTGCTAGAGCGTGGCTTGACATCTTCACAATGATCCTGAGTTTCAAAGTTCCTGTGGAAGTTACTGTAGTTGGGAACTGTGAGCACTTCCTGATTTCAGTGGGGAGTATCTTCACCATTATATGTCAATGGGGCAAATTTAGGCACTTTTAGGCATTTCATATTTCTACAAGATTATTCCTCTGCACTAGAAGCCGTCAAAGTTGGTCTTAAACTTAAATCTAAGGGATTTTTTTGGGCGGTAAATTCACCCCCCACCCCTATGGAGAGTGTGTGTGTGTGTGTGTGTGTGTGTGTGTGTACGTTGACAGCGTGGTTCTGTGTTTTGTAGCTCAGTAGTAAATCACTGTGTCCTGCTTGTTTAGAGCCAGACAGCAGTCAGTGACCTTTACTGTGTGTTGGTCTTGTTCAGTTAGTGTTTAATTATAATTTAATTTTTCTCTCTCTCCCCCCCTCCCCCTCCAGTCCAGTCCTAACGGTCCGGCGTGTTGCTGGTGGTTGTTAGCGGTTCTCCCAGTGGATCCTCGTTATCAGCTCTCGGTTCTCTCCATGACGACCCTCAGAGAACGTCTGGTTAAGATTCAGCACATCCTTGCATACTTGCAGAACACACACTCACACACACATAGAGAGTGAGATACCTCGGGGTGTGTGTGTGTGTTACCTTAAGCCCTTATGCAGCAGCAACAGTAATATTGTGCCGTCCTACATTAGTACAGAGACAGTCCTGACACACACACACACACACACACACACACAGAATTAGTTATTAGTGTGTGGGTCCTGAATGAAACAAATCCCAAATGCTGATTTTATTTATTTTTTTTTTCCTTTGATGAAAACAGAACTTTTTATTGTACCTCAGTGTCCAGGATTTTTCACTTACGACTTCCGGTTTTACACACACTTGCGTATCATTTGTTCACATGGAGATAACCTAACAACAGTGCCAATAATTCTGGAGCTGAGAGTGTGTGGTGAGACGTGAGGCCGCGTTAGTGTAACAGATTTACTGCAGCTTTCTAACAACCACAAAAACCATCCCTGTAGTTTAAATCAGTTCTGTGTGTGTGTGTTAGCAGTGTACACAGAATCTGGGCCTAGAACACACCGTACTGCGCGCGTGCACACACACACACACACACACACACACACACACACAGACAAAGTTCTCCTCCTGTGATTAGCGCCCTCTACAGGCCTAAAGAGTGCTTCCTGTTCCGTATCCATTACAAAGGCAGAATATAAAAAAAACACAAACAACGCAGCACAGACACAACAGACGGCGAGTTAAAGAGCTCCACGGAATCCCCGGTTCCGTCAGGATTAATCATAAAGTCACTTTAAAGGGAAGAAAAACTGCTACAACTTAAGCCTTAATTTTATGGAAAACGTCACATGAACACACAACAAATCATTCTCTCTCTCTCCAACACACACTACGTACAAACCGCCTCGCTATAGACGGAGAATGAAAAGGTGTGAGGAGGAGAAATTAATCTGAGATTTAGTTGGGTTTGTAATAGCAACAACAACAACAACAATAATAATAATAATAATAATAATGTAATGAAAAGACACTGAAAGCATCAGAGCAGAACTAATTATAAAATCTTTCAAATTTTCTTAAATTGGTCTACATTAGTTTATTATTGTTTAAGTGGATTATTATTATTATTATTATTATTATTATTATTATTATTATAGGGTTGTAGATGAGGTCGGGACTAAAAGTCTGAATTCTTTCTTCCTTTTGTGACTAAAGGTTAAAGAAAATACTTGTGAATGATGAAGCATCTGATCTGTACTGTGTGTGTGTGTGTGTGTGTGTGTGTGTGTGTGTTAGTTCCATAGTTTTGTGTTTGTGCTCTAATCTCTAGTGTACATTAAATTGCACTACTCCGAGTGGGACATGCGCTGATCATCTGAACCAGCAGGAACTGATGAGCTGAATGTCGTGATGCACTGAAATAACCCTGCAGCGCTAAACGTAGCCGCTAACACACACGCTGCAAGTGTGTGATAATTCACCACACAGCAGGGTTTAGTGAAGAGTTAATAAATAATGTACAATAAGTTGTTAATCAGTAGAGTCTTTGGGTAATTTTATTTGCCTGGAAGCAACTTACAGTAAAAAAAAAAAAAAAAAAACTCTGAATAATGTAGAATACTTTTGATTTAATATTTATTTGCTTTTCATAACTTTTTGGTTATATTTTAATTATTATTTAAATCTAATTGTTCGTTTCAATTTTACCGTTAAAGTAACTTAATCCTTTCATGCATAAATTATTTACACATTTGAGCTAAAACATTTTTTTCCTTTAAATTAAATCATACATGACTTTTGATTCTGTCTAAATAAATCAGAAATCTAAAAGTAAAGTGACTGTGATAAAAAAAAAAAAGGCTAAAACAATATCCTTAAATATATATAATAACATTCATCCATCCATAATATTTAACATTCAGGATTAAAGTATGTAATGCTGAAGAAAATTCCTTTTTTAAATAAAATAACATAACATTGATAAAGTGAAAGTGATTAAAACACTTTATAAATATTTTACAGCATGTAGAAGTTAAACATGTTGAAAAGTAACACGATCACAGAAGCTGATATTAAGTGATGTCTGTGTGATTTGGTACGAGGGGCGTTCGAGTCAAACAGGGACTGAGAATAAAAACTCCCTTTATTTCTCTGCAGGGCTCCGAGCCACCTCGGCCGCCTTTAAATCATTCGTACCGCTCACGTTTTACTGCGGCTGAGAGTCTCATCATCGTACTGCGCTTGAATCCTTCTGTAAATTTCAATCGCTTTCACGCCTTCATTCAAAAGAAATCCGGTTTGACTTGAACGCCCCTTGTATTTTCTTAAACTGACATTCCATGAGGGTGGATGCTGTGCATGAAAGGGTTAAAGGAAATTATTTTAAATGGAAGGCAATATTTAATAATTTATGTTTGTTAGATTCGAAGCATCGTTATCGCTCTTTAAACAGAAATTTTTTTTTTTTTTTCTTTGGAAATTTCGGTGCATCACCAGTTTAAAACGTGACTCTGAACTAAAAGGGACGTTTTACTTTCTCTAACTCATCCGTCACCCTGTGAAACGCGAGCTGTGTATCAGCACATGTCTGCTCTGAAGACGGACTTCCAAAATGTCATAGTTTTAATAGAATCGTGATTGTTGTTCTTGTTGTTCTTCACACATTAGGTAACTTCAGCTAGCTCGAGAGCGTCATGTGGAAACTCCACCATGAACTAACGGTATTAATGAAACAAAAGCTGGAGTTTGTTTCCTCTGAGCTTTTGAGTTGTGTGTTTTAATGTTGTTTTGAGTGTTAGTTTTTGTTTTCATGAATTGTGATTAGAGCAGATTGTCGTCCTGAAGAAAAGACTTTGCGTATTTTCCACACCGTGCGATCGCACTAACACTTTTTGCCTTATTAAAACTATTTAGCGTTTATTTTTTTCCCCGTGTAAAAACGGTCTGGTTTTCATCGCTCTTCTTTCTGTGTACAGTTTAACAAATCGATGAAAATCATTTAATATTTTTCTTTTTCTTTTTTTTACAGAATTGTACTTTTATTTGCTTGAATATTTATGTTAAATTTAATTTACAATAAAAAAATGAATAATAATAAAGAAATCTCAGACAGAATTGATCTCTTCCACCAGGTGGCGCCAAACACACACACCACTTTAAATAATATCTAAATAATGTAGAATATTTAGAGATTTTAATGTACATTATGAATTTTAATTATTCATAGATATTAATAGTAAAGAGTTCTAATGAAATTCTCAGTGCTTCAGTAGAGTGAATATTTATTAATGATGATTTTACTTTAAAAACATAAAATTAAAAAACATTAACCAAATTTGGATATTTAATTTTATTCATTTATTTGTGTGTAATTCTGTACATTAGATTTTTGTATTCATTCAAATTGTGGCCTTTTATGATATTGGTAATACTTTTGGATATTATTATCTTTGGTGTGGTAGAACCGTTTTTGAAAAATGTATATACATTTTTTTTACGCTAAATTGCAGCAGATGTTAAATATTTAAATTACTCATTAAAATATTTAATAAGGAGGTGAATTCAACGCTGGAGTTCCAGAAGGACATCACCGAGCTGAGAGCATCATCACGAACTCTGAGAAACAAAAACAGACAGATCCATCATTAGTCCTTATTATTATTATTATTTGCCCTAACATTAACACACTGTAAACTCCAGAGCTGATTAAGTGTAGGAGATACTGATTGGTATTGATTAATTCTCTATAACAGTGGCTCTGACTGTAGTGCAGGTTCATATTAATGAGCTCACTCTGATACATTATGGTTTCCATAGCAACAGCTTGTTTCCCAGAATGTTTACACAGCGTGTTTACACAGAATGTGTACAGAACACGATGTAACGATGTAATGCTAGTGGAAGGAGTCTCCAGTGTCAGTGTAACAGTCAAAAGAAAAGCTGTAATTGTGAGTTTTCCCTCATCTTCAGGACAGACGAGTTTACACTTCTTTGCAGTTTCTCAGTCACATGACAAGCGTTATTAAATTCAACATTAGAGAGAGAATAAAGAGAGACTGGTGAGGGAATGAGTAACTATAAATGAAAAAAAAAAAAAGTACAAATAAATGAACAAACTGTCCTGAAGCACTCATGGGTGTGCTGTTAGAGAAAAATAATCAACCTGAGGAGGAGTAAGAGTAACACTGCTTCATCACACCACCCCGCCGGACCAGCACCAGGATTTTATTTATTTATTTATTTATTTTTATCATTTCCAAAATATTAAAATAAATGAAAGGTGTTTAATGCTAATGGAGCTAACAGGTAATAGATGTCTACAACCTCAACTGTGGCTTCATCTACACATCTTTCTGATAGTTTAAATATTTACATTTGAATAAACTAGATTTGAAATCTCTGAGTGTTGATTATCGCCGAGTCGTCGTGGTGTAAATGACGTCATGCTAAACGATCTCCGTGACTTCACCCTGTTCTTCACACCTCGAGACTGAGAGTGTAAATAAGAGACAGCAGGAGTGTGACGCTGTAACCTGTGACACTTTCTGCTTCATATTTACAGCCACTGGTCATATTTAATAAATGTTTTTATTCCTCTTGGAGTTCTTTATGGCCACGAGACCACACTGCTGGAATTTGGATTAACACAAAAACAACTAGACGACGAAAACAAAGCAGGTGGTCATTAAAGACATCACTTAAATCAGCAGTAACTTTACAGTCACGAGGGTCTTTACCACGTATCTCCTGCTCTCAGGGTCGACATGCAGAATAAACAAACGGTCCTTGAAGTTAATAGTTGAGCAAATAGCCCAATTTATTTATGCAATCAGTACATGGTCAGGGCTCCATTAGCACAAATTACTGCAGCAGTCCGCCGTGGCAAGGAGTCGATCAGTCCGTGACACTGCTGAGGTGTAACTGTAGACCTGGTTGTATTGTTGTGTTGGGTGTTTCTCATCTTCCCCTTGACAATAGCCCAGAGATTCTCTACAGGGTTCAGATCAGGTGAGTTGTCTAAACAATCAAGCTCAGTAATATCAGTGTCAGCAAACCCCTTGGTGTTAGTTTTGAAAGTCCTGAAAATTAAATCAGTTTCTTCATAAAGCTTGTCGGCAGATTAAAGCATAAACTGCTCTAAACTCTCCTGGTAGACTGTGTGTTGACTTTGACTTGATAAAACACAGTGGACCAACACCAGCAGGTGCCATCCACCCCAAAACCATCACCGACTGGACACTGGACTTCGAGTAGCTTGGCCTCTGTGCCTCTGCTCTCTTCCTCCAGACTCCGGGACCTTGATTTGCAAATGAAACGCAAAATTTACTTTCACCTGGAAAGAGGGATTTGAACCACTGAACTACAGCCCAGACACCTCCCAAGATCCTAACACTTTCCATGGATATGTTTTGCACTTTGTGAACAGCTAGTCATTTCAGCCATGACCTTGTATGGCTTACGCTCCTTGTGGAGGGAGGTGATGATCATCTTCTGGACAACTGTAAGGTCTGTAGTCTTCTCCATGTGTGTACTGAACTAGACCAAGGGATACATTTATACTGTATAAATAGTAATTTACTCAAACTTGAAATTAAATACTCTAATATTCTAATATTTTTGGATAATGGAGTTATAAGTTGTAGCTATTAAAATTAAAACAAAAAAGACTTGGAATAGAGATAGAAATCGAGAGTTTTACTTTTAAAAGTCTCTTTGGTGGGTTTTTGAGGGATAAGTCATATCATACCAGTGTACTCTGGTCTGTAATAACACTGAGAGAACATCCAGCTCCTTCATTCATGCTCATATTGTCTGAAATGAATAAAACTGTCCTTATGTTTTGTATTATTTTTGCATGTGCTAAGAAACTGTGAGCTAATTTACCCAGTCTTGAACTATAGCAGAGATGTACGAACTTCAGCTGAGCTGTAAGCTGCTTCCCCAAATCTGGGAAATTCTTTGCTCTGATAAATTACTTAATTTGTAGACTTGCAATTACAAAATCACATGACCTTTCTTTAGTATCAGTAATATTTACAGTTTAAAAATGATGCTAGTTATTAATTATTTTGTGGTCTTGTTTACAATGAATATGCTCCTACTAAACTGCTCTGATCTTCTCGATGACACGTGTGACATCATCTCTGACAAATCAACAGTCTTGTCAATCAGTAATCCATGCACTGAGTTGTCCCAGAGTGGCCTAAACATTGTCAGTGTGATTTCTAATTGGTTCCTCACCATCAAAGTCCACGGTTCCATCTCCGTTGAGGTCGATATCTGACAGAATCTCCTCCAGCTCTCCCTTCTTCAGCTTTTCACCCAGCAGTGTCTTCATCGACTCCTTCAGCTCCTCAAAACTGATCCTCCCATCTCCATTACAGTCAAACTGAGTCAGAGAGAGAGAGAGAAAAAGAGAGAGAGAGAGAAATTAAACTACAGATAGGCAGAATGCGTGTTGAGATCCTGTGGGTTTCTTTTCTCCTTATTAGAGAGGAGCAGAGTGTGATTTTATTTCTTTTCAGGATCAGTATCCTGCTCAGGCTTGGGGTGGATCCCGAGTCTGTTCTGGGAATATTGAGATCTGGACCAGGATGCACTCTGGATTGGGTGCAATTTCCATCACAACGCTTCAGTTAAAATGCAAACCAATTTCAGGAAGTGATAAATATATGGAGAAAGTCCCTATTGTCCCATGCACATACCTCAGAGAATGTTTTTCCGAAAAAGAATCAGACTGAACAGAAGCATTTATCTCGTTTTGATTCTGATAAATAAAATTAATGATTACAATACATATTATAAGACGTAAAAGGAGGAACTCAGGAGGAACTCAGATTCCTGTACCAGAGGTGAATCAGACTCTCTGATTTCCTAATTGAACTAAAATGTGAAAACTGTTTTTATTTTTTCATTAACCACTGCCACCACTTTTTTCATTAACCTAGCTTAGAGTTTCCACCTGTTGTTTCTACTCAATATCACTGTCAAAAGGAACTAATGGTACTCTTCGACATGACCAGGAGAAGGAATCACATTATAAACATACTAAAACTAAATTTATGACAACAAAAGGTAAGTGTCTAAACTAGAAAAATTGGCGAGCCAGCCAGGAGTGTACTAGTCACTCAGGGCATCATCTCCTGTCGTGTCTCGCTACAGCATGGTCGTATCATCAGGTCTGAGCTGGACTTCGGTACATCACTGACATGTCACCAGGTCATGTGGACTCACCTGTTTGAATGCACAGTGCAGCTCTCGCATTCCCACCATGTGAGCCGTCTCCATCAACATCCTCGGCCCCATTAGCTCGCAGAAATCATCAAAATCTACATGACCGCCCCCTACACACACACACACACACACACACACACACACACTGAAATACTGTCAAGTTTTAGTCACACAAAAAAGAAGGACTCCATCTTGTTGATCATCTCATTGGTGAGAAGAGAAAGAAATGTCAGTCTTTGAGGCACACACACACATACACACTACACACACACTTACATTTCATCTTGATCTGCTGGATGATCTCGATCAGCTCCATCTCTGTCGGCATATACCCCATCGTCCTCATGCAGTCCGCTACGTCTTTATAGTGCAGATATCCGTCCTGATCATAATCAAACTCCTTAAAGGCTAGCTGCAGCTCTACACAACACACACACAGATTTTTTTTAAAAATTCCTTTAAAGATCAAATACCTTTAAATTGTGTGCACATAACAAACAGGATGCTTCACCATATCAAATCACCATGTTAAAATCTGTTTATTATCAGTTATTATTATGAAACGCAAACATATCAGAAAGAGTGCATTAATATAAATTAATCAGAGTCTATCCGAGTCTCTGTTATACCCAACTAATCAGAGCACAGAACTTTTTTGAGTTTTTTTGAGGAAGGATTTTGGCTTCTCTTCACATTCCTGCTGCTGTCAGCCAATAAAAACACACTGTCACCAACATACACTCACCATCCAGCTCCTCTGGCATCAGCTTTCTGTCCTGTCGAGGAAGAGAGAGAGAGAGAGGGAGAGAGAGAGAGAGATGACAAACAGAAACTAAATATGGAAATCCCATGGAGTCCCAAAAGATGTGGCCCATAAATATTCACTATATACCACCAGTGACTATCTCTCTCTCTCTCACACACACACTGTATGGCAGCTCAGCACATTTATTTTTCTTCTTTGTTTTCATTTAGAAAGACTAAGAAGCTCTGGAGGCGATAAATATGGTGAGAAAGAAGACAGGAAATTTATCAGAGAGAGAGAGAGTGAAAAAAATTCAGTGATACAAAACAGATGAGACAGAAGAACCCCCCCCCCCAACACACACACACACAGAGATCGTCTAATTGGATAACACCATGTCATGCTTCACTGTCCCTGACGTCAGTACACATGCTGTGACTAACATGATGAAATAACAAGACATTTTACAGTATACACACACACACACACACACACACACACACACACACACACACACCATCTTAATGCAACCATTTCCCTCTAATCACCTCTTAACTCATGTAGCTCCTCCCTCTTTCTAGGGTCAGCGAAAGCTATTTGTGTAGAGCGGAGGATTATGGTTAAACGTCTCCTCCAGGCGTCCTGATGGAGTCAAGGCCCCTCATCCTGAACCTTCCTTATGCAGTGTATCTTCAGTGTTGTGCAACAAGCAGCTGGTCGAGGAAGGAGGTGTGTCTGCTCGTGTACCCTGAAGTCTTTTTCAGCAGGTTGTAATATAAATTTTATATCAGTAATTCTTCATATTCTCTTCATAAATCTAAATGTTCTGAATCTAATATTCAGTATATTTAATATTTTATTCATATTTATTCAATATCTTATGAAATGAGCATTGGTAACTTAGTGGTAGGTTTCTCGCGGACATCCCGGGAGAGTTGTGTTAGGAAGGGCATCTGGTGTACAAACCTGTGACAAGTTGTGTGGGGATCGAATCGTCCGCTGTAGCGACCCCTCGGACGGAAGAAGCTGAAAGTCCAACAACAACATTCTATATTTCACCCCAGAACTCGACGTAGATCCAAAAGTGACCCAATCCCCATAGAGCTCCGGTGAGCTTAGCGTACCACAAGAAATGTATGAGTTAACGCGGGATGACGTGTAGCGTACGGATGATGGAGATCAATCAAATGCAAAGTCACGTTATCCTGTAAATGAATGTTATCCACCATAGTATTTTAGCTAACCTATAGTTAAGCTTGTTAGTTCATGGGTGGTAACTCAGGTCAGTAGGCGTGTTCCAACCAACAGCCAGACTACATTCACTCTGCCCATTTATGGATTAACCGGGGTTTAGGCAGAGTCAGCTCAGGCATAGCGGCACCCAGAGCTCCCAAAGCTGATGTTCAGACCCGCTCTTTAAACCCGTGGGTGACATCACTGGGGGTTTGTCCAGTTCTCTTTATACAGTCTATGGATCTGAGCTGTATTTCAGGTGAAAAATTAACTGACACATTTTGGAGATCTCTCTTAGGGTTAGGGTTAGTAATTGTAATTTGTTTAAAAGTGGGAGCTTAATTGGGGATTAATTGGGGAGCTTTCATTTATCGCCTTATGTGGAGAGAACCTGAAAATAAATAAATAAATTAATTAATGAACTGACCCTGAACTGCTTGACTTAATACTCTACAGCTTCAGAAAGTTGGAAAATGGAGGCGAGCTGAGGACCATTAAAGGGCTTTTTCTTCTCCAATCAATCTGCATTAAAATACACAAAACCAGTCAGTTCACTTGTTGGAGAGGTTTGTTGTCATCTTTATAAACCAGCATCTAATCCATATAATGCTGAGTGGCGGTTCCGGGGAGGCAATACTTTGGGCAGAGCAGCAGACCACACACACACACACACACACACATACACACGCATCTTCTATACCGTTTTATCGAGGGGGTGGAACCTATCCCAGGAGACTTGGGGCACGAGGCAGGGTACACACTGGACAGGGCACCAATCGATTGCAGGGCACACACACACACACACACACACACACTATTGGCAATTTGTGAACATCAATTAGCCTAATCTGCAGATCTTTGGACTGTGGTAAGAAACCGGAGTACCCGGAGGAAACCCACCAAGCACAGGGAGAACATGCAAACTCCATACACACAGAGACGGGAATCGAACCCGGACCCTGGAGGTGCAAGGCGACAGTGCCAACCACTACACCACCATGTAATCTAATCTTAATTAGAATTATGTAATTTTTATAAAGAAATTACACACACACACACACACACACACACACACACACACACGCGTACATTGTTTTTAATTACATGTCAGTATTTTGTCGTTCACACTCACACACTTGATGTTTGAAGAGACTGACACTGATTCATCATCACAGGTTATTAATACGCCTGTAATCGTCTTACCTTTCAGTCTCATGGATAGGAAGCAGTGTTTAGTTGTCTCACACACACGCACACACACACACACACACACACACACTTCAGCTATTCTCTTCTGACTCCAGTCACAGAAATGTTGTGTAGCTGTTAAATAAAGTTGAGCTCAGTTTCTTTTCCTGCTCGTAGTTGAATGATTTGTATTCATGGTTAACTCCGTGTTTATGTTACGTATCGGTGGTCTTTTGTCTGTTTTGGGCTCTCCCTCGCTTTTCAGTTCTGATGAGAAACAGTAGTTGCTATAAATATCTTTCCTACGCTAACTATGTAATTAAACACACATTAAATGTCTCAGTAATCAGTGTGAAAATCAGTCGTGTGATTTAGTTTAGCTTCGAGCTTCTTTCTCAGATTCGCCAAACGAGTGTGAACAATGGGAAGAGTCGAATAAGAATGAGACCTGACCTGACACTGAGTTCACACAAACTCTCAGATTCAGTGATATGATCAGTTTTTCTTTTTTACATAAAATAAAAAGAGGTGAAATCACACAACCTTCAGCAGCATTAAACTTCTACGTGTGATTTATTGTCGTGTAAGCTGTGTTTTAACCATTTCATTTCTTATCGCTTTTATTTATTTATAGATACACAGTGTAAGATTGTGAATTTTTACTTTTTTTGGTAGCAGAATGCCACACTACAGAAAAACAGGCTGCCAAAATAGTGCGGGTGGCAATGTTGTACTGACATATTACTTAGCGGGGGAGTGTGTGGTTCGGGACAGGGCCGAAACAGAAAGCTATAAGTATATCTATTGTAATTAAGGAGATTTACCTGAGCTGTATAAATACGTAAAGAGGGAAAAACTGTTTAACTCATGAAGGTGATCGTCAGAGTCGTGGAAGACCAGGTGAAAGAGATGAATGTTTTATTTTTAGCCAATAAACAGCAACATCAGCTGTTCAGGAAGATAGCACACGTGTTCGTGTGGAAATAAAGTGGAAATAACTGGGAGAATGGAATGAAGTGAAAAGATGGAAAACATCGCTCGTTCTTTTAACATGAATCGTTCACTCATCGGCACGATTCTAAAGAACAAGGACAAGATCATGGAGCATGTTAGTTTAATACTGTTTATAGGCAATAGTTGTTATTATCCCAGTACCTAGACAATGTTTGTTGGACTTACGAACAAATTGGACTTATGAACGAGCTCTCGGAGCAGAACTCATTTGTATGTAGGAGATTTACTGTATTCTGATCCCACAGTGCTGTCTGTGAATCAATAAAACTGTAAAGATCAGAATACAGCACAAAGAAGAAAGGTGTTTGTGTGTGTCTAATGGTGATAGTTTAGAGATCACACAAATATTTCCTGCCAATTTCTGTCCCCACGGCTCTGACAGAACTGTAATGGCAACTCGTATGTTCCTTATACAAGTCTTTTAGCTTTAAAACTCAACACATCTCCATTTATTCTCTCAGCGATAACGAATCTAAGTACAGTAGTACCTGTCCGAACAGTGTGTTCAGGAAGGACGTGTACGCCGTGGCCGAGCTCTGACTGATCTTTCTCTTCTGATTCCCAGCTTTTTGTTCTTTAGTGCTGCTTTTCAAAGAGGAGCGTAAAGGAGGATCGGCTGGAGGAGAGGAACCAGAGGAAGAACTGAGAGAGAGAGAGAGAGAGAGAGGGGAAAGTGTGAAAGAAGGTGAAATTTAACACTTCAGTCTTTATCACCTCAACACATTTTCTTTCGAAATAACTTACTTTTGACTCGAGGACGATTTACTCCTCTGAGACATGCTGACAAAAGAAAATACAGATTATATTCCATGTGGAAATATTACACAGTTCACCGAAATTGTCCTATGATCTCTCGCCGTAAAACACTTCACTACATGAAAATGATATAGATTTACAGCAGATTGGGAGTTTAACTTAAGTTCACAACATAATAATAGAGGACGTTTGCTAGCTAAAGTAATTACTTTTCTTAAACTTACCTAAAAGTCTAAAAACACTTACAATACAATTCAGGATAAAAGGTCGCACAAGAACTTAATGGCTCGATACAGTCAAAGCCAACATGAGCATGGCCGAACTCAAAGAAGCGGTGATCAATAGAACTGTGTGGAGGGGAATGATTCACAGAATGACCGAAAGTTGACCTTGATTGAACGGATAATTGATTAATTGATTGATTGATTAATTGATTGATTGAGACTAATTTGTAACGTTTCATGTCAGTTAAAACATAGAGAATTATAAAAAAGTTTGTTCATGTGGTGTTGGTGAGGAAGAAAGTTGAAAAAACATTATAAAAACACTGCAAACTAGCAACAGCACAAATATCTAAAACTATATTAACTCTAACCTGGTTTAACAACACTCTCACATTAACACTGCACTAAATCTGACTAAACAATCGTAGCTGCTGAGACATCAGATCCACCGTGTACAGAATGTAGAGCGTTTTAATGAATATCTTTCATATCTAGAAATTTAAAGTTGTTCAATTTCATTTCAAGGCGCATCACTATTATAGATAATCAAATAATATGCAAATTAAAAGTGATAAATAAATCTCTTAATCGATCATATCTCTGTTTTTTTCCGACGTTTGTTAAATTGTGGTCAGGACACAATGAGAGAAGGTCGAGTCTAACTCTTTAAATAATGAAGCTCTATGCTCGTCAATAATGAGTGATAATGGCTTTTTAAACTTTTAATTAGCTTCTGAAATGACTTTCAGTAAAAAAAAAAAAAAAAAAAACGGAACAGGACAGTTTTAACGCAGTACATAGTCTTCCTGTCGCCTCTTTTAATGAGACGAATGCATTCTCAGGACTCGACGGTGATTACACGGAGACGCGAGTGGCTGCCAGTCAAAGGCACCAAAAAACACTCTCGCTCCATAACAGCATTAATTAGAATAATGTATTAGAGGAGACAGAAGCTAATCATGAAACGAACCCTGTTGTAAAGGAAGGAAGGAGCTCCAGTGTGATGTGTGTTTGTTTTTGGTTTGCTACATGGCGTTTAGTGATGGGATCGTTTTCATACCGTATCAATAATGTTAATATAACAATATAGTTATCAAGTGTGGTGGAACATGTTTTTATTTTTATTTATTTTTCTTTAAGAGAGTGAGATCTAACCTGCTGTAATTCAGTTTTCGCTCATGGACTCACCTTCAGCTGTAGAAACCTGATGTTCCTCTGATGAGTGCTGTGCTTCACCCTTGTTGCTTCTGGCTAATTCCTCCAACATATTATAATCTCTGGACAGATTATCAAACTGTTTGGATTAAGTCATGTGACTCTTCTGGTTAATGGAACAGTCTAGAACAGAGTGTGATTCAACACCTTCTTACGTTCATCCGTCCACGTTTCCTCGATTGGCGATACTTGAGGTTAAACCTAAAATATGTTATATGTAAAATATAATATCATGAATAAAGTTTTATTGGGTTTCTGTCCTCTGTCTGTCTACATTATATAAACAAAAGTATGTGCACCCATGCATGGTTCTTCCCCAAACTGTCACCACAAAGTCTGGAGCACAGAGTTGTACAGAACGTCTCTTTTGGTTTGGTGCTGTAGCGTTAGTCTTTCCCAAACCCTTCTTATCCATCATGACACCGTCCCTGTGAGATCCACAACGCCAGCTCCACGAACACACGGTGCGTTAGGAGTGTGTTGGAGTAGGAAAGCTTGAGAGTCCTGCTCAGAGCCCTGACTGAACTCAACCCCGTTGAACCATCACGTTTGGGAGGAACTGAAGCCTCCCTGATACCCCGAAATCAGCTCCAGAGCTCACTGGTGCTCCTGTAGAGTGTGTGTATGAACACACACACTCCAACATCAACATCATCCTGGAAGAGTGGAGTGCATCTTATCACCAAAAGAGAACAAATCTGGAATGGGTTGCATATAGAGGTTTTTATCATCAGGGGTGCACATACTTTTGGCTATATCATGAATGTCACTTCAGTTTGTAATTTAGCATGCTGATACGACTCACTCGGGCTTGATCAATCATCACAAAGGAGCTCCACAGAAATCCAGATATAGATTTAAAAATATTTCCGTAATGAGCAAATCAGAGGTAAAGGAGGAGAAGAAGATCTGAAGATGACCTGAGAAGAACGGTTGAGAGGAACGAGCCTCGAAAGGGAACCCACACTCATCTGGGTGACACCGGAAATGGTTAGTGCGATTATAAATAATTCATCTTCTACAAAGTCGAACCCTACAAATAGGATTAAAAACCTGAAGAAACGCCGCTGAGACTGAGGCCGAGTTCACAGTACAGACTTTACTGTAGAGTTCTGATTGTCAGATCAGGTCTGAAGATTGACGGATCACATTTGTAACAGCACGTGTCCTGTGTCTGAGTCTATTGTCAAAGCGCCTGTGTCCCGACACGCTGCATGCTCATGTCAATAACGGTTCTGCACGCATCACGTATGTGTCACGAACCACAACAGGACAGTCTGACGTGTAAGAATCCTTCAGCGTGGAATCAGCAGACGAGTGCGATGAAGTCCGCGGCTGGTCTGGAGGTCAGCAGGCAGCTCGTCAGTCCAGATCGCTAGTTTTCACTGCTTTTTGCACCTGTCGCTGGCATCAGAAGATACGTCAACTAGTACTTTTACAAAAGAGTATTTTGTTTTTTTTTGGCCACGCTTCAATTGTTTTAAACACTAGGCTGTTTTTGTTTAAATCATCAAGTTCACTCCAATGAATGTAGTTAATGCTGCTGCGGTTGCTGTCATCCATTGTTGTCTTTTACGTGCTGGATGATGATGATGGTGTTGATACTGATGGTGATGTCTGCATGCACGTTGGGAAAAAGCCACATGAATCACAAGCCGGGCATTCTCATTCACGTCACATGGGTTTGTATCTAATATGTAATATGAAAAGATCAGATTTATGTGTCTATTTATGTCCACAGGCCTGAAGGGAATTTAAAAAAAAATCGTAAAGATGTATTTGGCTTGTTTTATCAAATGTTTTGAGCCTAAAAACATAAAATAAAACATGTAAAATGCTTTTTAGGACAGTTTATGAACAAGATAAATACGATGTTAAAGTCCAGTGTTGGTTTTAAATGTGCATGAGACCAGACGTACTGTGGAAGATTCATTTATGAGTTCATGCAAAGTGCAGAAAAACCACATGATGTCCATCTTCCGAACAGGTTCCAACTGTTCGGTGTTATTTTATATGTCTGCTCTTTGCAGGTCATGTTCCTGGATGCTCATCTCTCAAGCTGAAAAGGAAGAGACATTTTCATATTATAATGAGCCCTAGTCACATAACCAAGTACTTAAATATTATAATGAGCCCTAGTCATAAAATAATTCCCTATAGCACATACCAAGAGATTGTCTTGGTATACAAACTGCTTTAATTAAATAAACATGTCAATGGTGTTTAAACAACCAGCTGTTGAACAGATTCTACATTAGTTATGATTATTTGAGGTAAAACGCACGCTGAATACACCTTCAGGGCAGAAAATCAGATTTTCCCTCAATTGATCCCGGTGATGTAAATATAGCCCTGAACCCCTCCTGTGTGAATCAGGTGTAAGTGTATAAATCTCGGAGGAGGGCTCCTGGTGTTCCTGCGCGCCCGTGTGCTCCTGATCGCTCCGAGTTGGGGCGTGGCGCTGTAGGTTCTCATTACAGCCAAACCCATGGGCTCATCATCAATACTAAATGAATTTACGGTGTAATTTTAGTTCTAATGATTAGTCTGAGGTTCTCTCTCACACACACACACACACACACACACACACACACACATACACACACACATACACACACACACGCCATCGACCTTCATTAATGTAGCACCTCGCTCTTCTGTAACACAATGCTATGAGCATGGACACACCTGTGTAAAGTCACATATCACTGCATTTGGAGCTGAAGAGAAGAAAAGCAGATCAGTTTCAATTCATGGATAATAATATTGTAGCAGTGTGAGTATAAGTTATAAGTTGTGTTAGTTGTGTTTTACACAGTTTGTGTAAAAGGGTAGAGCAGAGAGGGAGAGGGACCACTTTTGTGTGTGTGTGTGTGTGGTGGGGGGGGTGGGGGGGCGCATGTGTGAGGTGGGAGAGGAGAGTGAGAGAGTTTTTTCTCGGAGAAAGTCGGGTTTGGAGTTAGAGAAGCAGGATATAGTTATGATTCTGCTGGTTTTGTTTTGGCGTGACTGTGGCCGACTCGTGGTGTGGTTTCTATAGCGGTGAGCACTACGATATAATAAATGCTATATTATACACTATATAACAAAATAATGCAATAATTCTATATATAGGCATTAATAAGACATATAATTCTTTTTTATTCAGCATTGTTTTGGTGGCTTAAATATCACACGTTCAGGGCTAAGGACACCTTTTACCCTGTTAGTGTGTGACCTTGGATAGTTTGAGAAGTTCCATGGTTTAAGGGAACCTTCTGCTCCTTCCTCTTTCGGCCGCTCCCGTTAGGGGTCGCCACAGCGGACCATTTGTCTCCCTCTAAGTCTGTGTTCCACATCTTCCCTTGTCACTCCGACCTCCTGCATGTCCTCCCTCACCACATCAGTGAACGTCCTCTTGGGCCTTCCTCTTCTACTCCTGCCTGGCAAACAGCTTTCTCCGCTCCACCATATCAGCTAACTCTCTCTCTTCATCAGTCATAATGTCTATTTTAACCTCTTCACTTCTACACTTTCATATTTCTCTTTCTCTCTCTGCACACCTCTGCCTCCTCTCTTTCTCTTCTTGCTTCAGTCAACACTAGCCCAAGAACAGCTGAGCAAATCAACCTAAGAATCTGTAATGACTGACAGATGCGCATGTGTGGGAATATCATGTGGGAATAAAATCCGCAAACGTCGGCGTTATTCCCGTTCCCATCATCCCGTCCTGTGGAAGAGACATGAGCCCAAGTGTCACGTTGTCTTCAACATCTTCCTTTCTTCTAAACTTCCACAAAAACACTCCGGTGATCTCGTCTGGTTCTGCTCAGATGCACCTTCTGAGACTTCAGCTCAGCCCTGCGCAGAAGAACGATGGGGTTCTGGAAACGTTCAGCTTCTCATCCGAGTCACTGCAGGAACGTGTTTAATCACTGTCACTGAGAAACTGTAATAATCCCGAGCAGTGGCACGTAATGAACGCGTGTCGTCAAGATTTGAAGAATATTAATAAGAAGATTTCATTCCACTTCAGCGTGTATCGCTTCTGATTAAACCACATGATTTAACCTCAGGGCTACAATTACTGCAAAGTTTTATACTGACAACTTTTTTATGTTTAGGATGAGGATGATGGCGAGGAGGAACTGTGTAAGAGAGAGAGAGAGAGAGAGAGAGAGAGAGAGAAATAACGAACCAAACTGGGATGATATGAGGACATCACATTTTCTCCTGACTGCAGTGTGTGTATCTGTGTAAGATCCTAGCAGGAGAACCGGTGTGTATTACTCTTTAGCCAGACTTCATCCTGTTTGAAAAGTTCAGGAGATATCAGGAGGAAAGACCAGGCACTCGACATTAGAGTTCTGGTTAAAGGTTATTAAAGCTATAAATTGTCCTGCAGAATTAGTTTGTTTCTTTGGAAGTTAAATCCGATGTAAAGCCTCTCAGTGGTGCAGCTAGCAAATGTAACTAGCACGCGTGCGCACATTAATGCTATTAAAAGCTTCTCTAAAGCAATCAGGTGCAAGTGTGAACTTCAGGAACCAGCAGCAAACAACATGTCTAATAAACCTGCCTGTTAATACGGTGAAATTAACCTTACAGCTGGGTTCATCTATCACAGTCTCCAGTGTTAGTGCCTTAACAGTCAGAAGCTTGGACTGTAAGTTTTCCCAGAGCTTCAGGACAGAGCAGTTTACACTTTCTTCATGACAAAGTCTGGGTTTTATCTTATTAACTCTGAGAGCGAGAGAGTAAACAGAGACTGGCGAGTGAACGAGTGTTTATAGCTGCTATAACTTAAGTGACAGCAGGAACTCGCACATTTCTAATAACATTAAGTGTAAATATAAACAGAAGTATGATGTTCAGGAAAAAACATTTAGAGTATGATGAAGTGGAGTTCCTGTGTATTTTATTTCTCTAACTATATTAATTAATAATTTATTCATTAAACAGTCACACCATGTTTTTTTATAGTTAAATTTAATGCTGTGTTTAATTTCTGATTTGGTGAGTGTGTTCCCGTTACGTGCCTTTTTTCTTATTCCAGATTGTTGTGGTGAACATCTCCCTTCTAATCAACATCTCTCAGGAACGTTTTAGATTTTATTCCTCCTTGTCTACCTTGGCGCATGTTGATAAACACACACACACACACACAAAGAGTGAAGGTGCGGTGTTTCATCAGCTCTCAGGCCTGTAGGACGAATCTGTGCTTAAAGCCTCGGGGAAATAAAACCTGTAATTTGCTTCCTAATGAGGTTAATGTTGGATGGTGGTCTCGATCTGCCGTACAGCCTCGGATTCATTTCTGTGTTTAGTCAAGGCCTGAGAATCTGAGATTGATTGACAGCGGTCTCATGTTTGGCCACACCCACCTGGACCTGAACATGCTATAGAGCTTAAAAGAAAAAAAAAAAACCTCAAAATTCATGAAGTTTGCTTTATGACAGTGAAATTTTATTATCCTGTATCTTCAGCTCCACTTTTCTTTAACTGACCTCATAGTTTGGTTTTTGTAAAGGAGGTTTCTACGAGGCCTTTCTTCTGTACAGACATGTAGATTCATGCGGCTGCTCTGCTTTCTGAGCTGCATATTTTATCAAACACCCTGAGATATCAGTGAGTGCCATAAGTGAGGTTTCCTTTGTTTCCTTTAGTCGTTTCAGCAGGAAAGAACAGAACATGCGCGTGTGCATTTATAAAATATCATCTCATCAGCAAAATAAAACATACACAAACTGAGATCGGCTCGAGCCGAGCGTCCTGGGAGTTTACAACAGCAAGATTGTTTTCTCCTTCTTTGCTTTTGGCTCTTTGATGGAATAAAAAAGGTCCAGATTGTAATAAAACTCCATGTATCAGCGGGTCTGCATCAGGGCCGTAAGCAAGATCAGGAGCAACCGAGTGAGAAAACTCAATAACAGTGGAATCGGAGGTCTAAAACGAACAGACTCACATTTCATCAGTTATTAGAGCTCTTTGCTCAGCAGCGGGGCTCATGAGGTGGCAGACACCGCTACTGTTTTATTAAAATGCTAATCAGTGTTTATTTTCCTTAATATACTGTACACACACACACACACGCCGATCAGCCGTAAAACCCATTAATGTTAAAACCACTTAGGTTTCTGGTCTCCCGTGTACCAGGGCGTGGCTCCGCAGGACCTCTAGGGGGAGCTCTATCATCCGGCACCAGGATGTTGACAGCAGATCCTTTCCGTACGTGTTGTTGGCTGGGGGGCGGGGCCTCCACGAATCAGATTTGTTTGTCCAGCGCATCCCATGGTCTCTGAGGAGTTTGGAGGTCTGGCCAGGAATTTTAAGTCTTCACCAATGACTAAGGCTAAGTATTAGCACCCATAGCTCACCATGTGTGATGGAGACTCACAGAGACACGAGACAGGGCGGAGTTAATTATATGATCATTTAGTGTAAATATTAAAAAAGTGCTATGTGATCAAAAACAGACACGTGACCTCGACTAGGATGTGAATAGTCCCGGGGCTTTGGAGAGACCGGCTGTAGTGTTCGGTGGAAAAGCATTATTAGTAATAAAAACTTTAAATTAACTTTTTAGCTCTCTCACACTCACTCATAGAATAGTTTTCTTTTATCCTTCTGAGGACACAAACATACAGTGCATTTGCAAAAGTATTCGCACCCCTTGAACTTCTACATTTACATTTCATGACAAAATGTGGAAAAGTTCACGGGGTGCAAATACTTTTGCAAAGCACTGAAATGAATACAGTAGCTAATGAGTGCTGCAATGCTACGCAGACCCCTAACGCTCACTCTTACCCGAAATAACAGGAAACGATATCCTCGATCCTGTCACTGGACACCTGAGTTACGTGTAGCTCCGCCCACTACACTCCATACATGGTAAACGTTCAGTAATACAGTTGAACCCCTGCAGTACATCAGCTACCGTAGACACACACTGACTCCTCCCCCTCCTCCTAGTGTGTGCAGGGTGCCATTACTTCCGGGCTAATCGTATTAGACTCGGAAACAGTTACTTCTGTGTTGTTAATGTGAAGAGACGCGACGAGATTCACACACACATTCACATACACACACACACACACACATCAGATACAGAGCAACTGTACAACCATCAGCACACTGTGTGTGTAAACCATCCACTGATACGTTTGTTCATATCCAGTGCAATAAATAAGGCCAATTATGGACTGACACACACACACACACACACACACACACACATTGACTTTGACTAAATCTTAAACTCATTAAACACACTCAGTGATAATCCACTTCCCTTCTCACTCACTAATCCCTGCGTCCCGAGCTGCACTCCACTGCACCGTCCACACACACACACACACACACACATTAAAACTGCAAGAATACTGTGACCTTATTATATGTGTTAGTAGAGATGTAGAGATTTTAAACGTTATCCATTATCTCGTCTCCTCCTGATGACATCATCAGCTTTTCTGCTTCAGCGAGAACATAAAGCCACGTCTTCTCTGAACTTTAGAAAGTATTCTAACGTCAATCGAGGACAAAGTCAATCCTCTCTCGCTCTCTCTCTCGGCCCGTTTGTGAATCAGTCTTTCACGTGTTTAAAAAAAAATAATCCAAAAGTCATTCTGCTGATATCAATCTACCCTTGTTCTCTTTTCATCTCTCCTTCTCTATCTGTCTCTCTTCCTCTCTGTCTCTCTCTCTCTGTCTCTCTCTCTCGTTCCTGAGTCACCTTCATTCATTCGTACCCCGGAGCAAAACTCTGACACAGTCTCTCTCTCTCTAGTTAATTATGGACGTATGCTGATGGAAGGAAAGAAGCTACACCTGAGAGAGAGAGAGAGAGAGAGAGAGAGAGAGAGACGCGTGTGAGAAAGAGAGAGAGAGAGAGAGAGAGACATGTGAGAGAGAGAGAGACGTGTATGTGTGTGTGTGTGTGTGTGTGAGAGAGAGAGAGACCTGTGAAAGTTCTCAGAGATGAAAACACACCGATGTGTAACATGCTGAACTGAGCTGGATTCTATTGTGTCAATGTGTATTACATGTACTCTCTGTGTGTGTGTGTGTGTGTGTGTGTGTGTGTGTGTGTGTGTGTGTGTGTGTGGACAGAAGCAGGCCTTCTTGGCGTGCAAGGGCAAGTGGAGGACACAGCACATCGGTCATTACATGAGGTAGTGATATTACCGTGTGCGTGTGTGTGTCTGTGTGTGTGTGTGTGTGTGTGTGTGTGTGCGCGTAAACAGAATGGCTCTCTGTGTGTGCGCTAGTATCGAATAATCTCCTTTGCTAATGGAGGAGGACACATTATTACTCCCTCAGTGTGTGTGTGTGTGTGTGTTTAGAACACAAGAAATCATTACAACATGGTTTAATAAAAAAAAGTTTAATTATTTAGGAAAATATGTATCCAAATATTTTATTTGTTTAATGGACTTGTTTTGCAGACGCTTCAAAACAGAGAAAGATTAAAACACAAGATCACATGTAACTGCTTCTTCACACACACACACACACACACACACACACACACACACACACACACACACACACACACTGTTTGTTATTGTGGTGATATTCTAATATCAACCAAATCGACTTGGTATCTTTTAAACTGACGCTGTATGACCTCCAGTCGCTGCACCTGAGGCCGTTTCAGAGTCGCACAGTGACGGACGTGTGAATCATTCAATCATAAACAACAACAACAACAACAACAACAACATCTATCTGAAGTCCTGACCCAGTGAGAAACAGGTGCGGATGATGACAGGTGATCAGGTGGTGATTAGTTTACTGCTGATGCTGAAGGCTGTGGGGTCGGAACAGATGAGAGGGGAAATGAGGTCGCTGCTGCTGAGGCTGTTACATCAAACAACACGTTTTTAAATATTTGTTCATATTTCTGTCATTTAATCTACATCATTCAATTTTATTTAATATAAAGAAACAAATGGTTCAAGACTTGCACAGTAATGTAATTTTACTGTGTTGTACCAAAAAGGGCGAGTGGTTGCCAAAATCTGACTGGTGTCCACGGGTGTTTTGGCGGACTTTCACTTTTAGGGAACGTTACATCGTGTTGTTTATCTCTCTAACATTTTTTAACAGTGTTACAGCCACAAACACCCCAAAGACACGTTTGTGGGGTTATTTGGATTGATGCATAATTTGTGTGTGTGTGTGTGTGTGTGTGTGTGTGTATACAATAGGTAATTGTGTGAGTTGCATCGAGGATAATGTAGACTGTTTTGTGCAATATGGAACTCCTACATCTGATTATGTAAAAAGGTTCTGCCCTTGACCGGATTCTTGTGTGGGCGGGGTTTCAGAAACTCCTCCTCCTTTTTCTCCTTTACTTCATCCCTTCATTCGTTTATTCATTATTTTTAATGTTTGTCTTTCCTTAATGATGTGGTTTGTGTAACTGGAATATCCTACGGCATTTTCTGATTTTACACCACGACAAGCCTTCAAACACACACACACACACACACACACACACACACACACACACACACACACACACACACACACATACTGCAACATACTGTTACACAACCTTCTCTTTCCCTCAGGTACACCTTCACACACTGACGCACATGACTCTCACTGACTCATAGACACACACACACACACTCACACACGTAAATAAATCAGCAGTGCCTGGTTCTCACTCTGTTCATATGCTAATGGTTTCCTGAAGCAGCAGTGTGGGCTGCAGTGTGAGATGTGAGTCATGTCCCATTATTGCACTTCATTCTTCTCAACTCACTTCCACCATTAATCCAGAAGTTAGATTATAATAATCCCAAAAACATCATCATCATCATCTTTATTATATTCATCATTACCATCTTCATCATCCTCACAATCATCCTTAACATCATCTTTGTCATCTTCATTATTTCCATCATTTTGATTATCACCATCGTCATATTTAAATTTTATTTATCACATACACGTAACCATACATCATATGATAAGCAGTGAGATGCTTATACAACTTTCCATGTCCGAAAAATGAAAATAAAGAATAGAAGGATTCCACCACAACACAAAAAACTGCCATGGAGAATACATTTAAACTAAAGAGTTCACAACAAGAATAGCATCAAAGTAAAATAAAAATGTAAAAAAAGAAATAGGTTGGTATATAATGTACTGGATACAAAGTTACACCAAAATGAAATAGAATTTATATGTTACACAGGTTTTACAGAATGTGCAAAGTGCAACTGTATATTGAGAGGTATAAAATATAACAATATAGAGTATATGGTGTGTTGGTATAACAGCAGCAGTATGATTTAAACATGAAGTGTGAAATAAAATTATACTGTATGTGTGTGTCAGTAACAATGTTATTGTCTGTGTTCCAAAGTGCATCTTAGTCTTCATTTTATGTGTAAATGAGCAGTGCACAAACAAGAAACAACATGTGAGCAGTGCGCAGATGTGGAACGTGGCAAATAATGTGCTACATCATGACCTTGGTGTGTGGCAGGAACGTAGAGTGTGTGTGTGTTTATTGTGTGTGTGTGTGAAACAAAAACAAGTCCGATCAGTTTAGTTCTTTGTGCTGTTCTGGTTGAGGACCCCAATATCCTGCGGGAGGAAGCTCCTCCTCAGTCTCTCGGTGCTGGCCTTCAGCGAGCAGAAGCGCTTTCCTGACCGCAAGAGAGAGGACAGTCCATCACAAACCAGGTTGTGATGTTTCTCATCAGGATGCTCTTAGGCAGTCTAATCCAAGGTGCCTAAGGTGGTTGAGACTCTGCCGGGCCTTTTTCACTATTGTGTTAATGTGACAGGACCATGACGTGTCCTGCATGATGTGAACACCAAGGTGCCGGAAACTGTCCACTCTCTCCACTTGGGTCTCATTAATGACAGGGACCTGGTAGTTCCTCTCCGACTTTTTGCTGAAGTCCATGTCAACTGCTTTTTCATGCTGATGTTCAGGAAGAAGTTGTTCCTCTGACATTAGTTCTCCAATTTTTTCTTATCTCCTCCAGGTAGGCCTACCACAATGATGTCATCAGCAAACTTGATGATGGTTGTGTAGTTGTTAGTGGCCATAGTTGTACGCGTACAGAAAGTACCGCAGGTGGTTCAGAACAAAACCATGGAGGTCTCCAGAACTGAGGGTGAAGTAGGCTTAGACATGTCTGCTCAACTGTACTGCCTGAGGTCTGCCAGTTAGGAAATTGGAGGTCCACAATCCACAGACACAGAGAGTCCCAGGTTCTCCAGCTTGATGGTGGGTGTGGAGGGCATGATAGTATTAAAAGCTGAACTATAGTCAACAAACAGCATTTTAACATAATTCCCCTTCCTAGTCTTCAGATGAGTTAGTGTTCTGTGTAGGTGTGAAATGGCATGATCAGTTGATCGATTAGGGCGGTAGGCAAAGTGTTATGGGTCCAGTGAATCAGGAAGTGTGGAGATGATTAAGTCTCTAACCAACCACTTCATCACACCTGAGGTCAGGGCTACAGGGTGGGAGTCTTTGAGGCAGACACGATGGGTTTTTTTTTGGTGCAGGAACGATAAAGGACTGTTTGAAGCATGTGGGGATTACCGATTGGGACAAAGAAAGGTTGAACACTGGTGCTAGCTTGACAGCGCAGGCTCTGAGACTCGACCTGAGATGCCATCTGATCCTGCTGCTTTCCTGGTGTTCACCTTCCTGTTTTTATGTCAAGCTCTGAGATGATAAATGCATTTTCCTTGTTGGCATTCTTCTTCTGTCTGCTGCCATTAGCACCACTAGCACTGGTAGCATTGTTAGTGCCATTAGCACTGTTATCTGCAGCCTCAAAGTGAGCACAGAAATCGTTCAGCTTCAGCCAGAGACATGTCGATATTTGTCCCTCCAGATGTAGGTGCTTTATAGTATGTTATCATCCTTAATCTTTGCCACCGACTCCTAGAGTCACTTTGTTGGAGCTGTGATTCTAATTTCCTCCTGTAGCACTGCTTCATCTTCCTTGTTGTAGGCAGTGGTGCAAGATTTCAGGGCATCACGGTTTTATCCACCCATGACTTCTGATTGGGAAATGTTCTGATAGTAGTCGGGGCGGCTGCTTCAGGGTGCGTCCATTTAAAGCTCAGTGATTGTTGTTGCTTACATTACCTCTGACTTTTTCACAGCGCTGATACTGGAGACTCCTTACACTGACATCTTACACAGGCATCACCTTACCACTTTAACCACAAATTTTTTTTAAAAACTGTGTTTATGGAGCATATGATGAACATGTCCCCATGAATTAAGTGTTACTATGCAAACAATAACAGAGCGAGTGGATTAATATAAACCTGCACTACTGTCAGAGCTGCTTTTATAGAGAAATAATCAATACCTTCAATCAGAGTGCAGAATTTCACAGCAATGTTGAATGTTGTGAATATTTGCTGTAATTAACAACAGATATAAAGTACTGAAGATGGATCAGTGGGGTTAAAGGTCAGTGTCCTTCTGATATCATTAGAGTGTCACCCAGATAAATCCAGCTATTCCAGTTTATCGATCAGCTGCGGCTGTGGTTCTCCTATTGATCATAAATCCACTTATCAACTTATCAATAACTGACCACGATGATCTGTCTAACTGATGTCCAGCACAGAGTGTTGTGTTTACTAGACGCCAACACTGACATGAGACCTGGATCTAAGTTCTGAAGCCTGGTTCTGTATGTCAACCAATGCTTTTAATCTTGGATAAAACAAATCATACAATGCTCAATTCAGAGGCTCTGGAATGTTGGTTCTTGCCCTAAAACCTGAATGTTTACTGTATTTCAGCACAGATGGTCAGGATTTGATATTGAAATTCCAGGCTTGGTTTTCTGTGGTAGATTCTGACACTTAAGTCTTTGTTGTTGATATTGAAACCTAATGTTCTGGTGGATAAAACCAGATACTAACTAACAAGTGATCCACACACTGGCATCCTTCATGCAGTGCAGCCACTGAAGCAGGATTTGATCCAAACAGAGATTGAAAGGGCTCCCAATAAATGGTAGAAGAGAGTGAGGGCCTCCCACTTGATGGCCAGCCATTCTTTTTCGATAGTGCTGTAATTGGTCTCTCTCACAGACAGTTTTCTACTGATGTACAGCACTGGACACTCTTCTCCTCCACAAAGTGGCCCCCAGCAGAATAAAAGAGAGACACACACACAAAACCGCATTTACCTGGTTAAAAGCCCATTTGCACTACTGTGTCTGGTTGCCCTTTTTAGTGAGGTCTGTTTGAGTATTGAGTATGCTCAAACATAGAGACTACATTGCTCTCAGAACTGGACAGACATGTCAGTGGTCACCAAGACCACTAGGCTGCTCCAATCCTTGAGGAATTCCTTGATCACATCCATGTCAAGCATTGCCTAGAGTTGCTCCTGAACCACATTATTCTTTTTTGGGGAAAATATACACTGTCGGCAGCAAACAGGCACACCTGGAGGAGTCTCAGTGTGGTGCTCTATGAGATTAATGTGCCCTGTATTCTCTGTGATGGTGAAAGACTCTCTCCACAGGAAACCAGGTTGAATTGGGCTGCACTTTTTAGACTACCTCCAGTCCCAGCTCCACCCTTTTGGGAATTACCATTGCCAGAAACACAGTCCACACCTCACTCTGTGGTTTAAGGAGATTGAGATGGTAAATGTAAAGTGTATTACCTCTATCTGTTCCTCTAACATCATATTCGACTTCTCCAATTAGCTGGGGAATAATTTAGAGCCAAGTGCCCATGTTACACAGCCAGGATTGTTGTTCTTGAGGCTATAACAATTTCACCTGGTTAATTGTCCCAGGGTGTCGATTCAAGAATGTATTGAATTTCACAGAAGTTCATTAGAAGGTCCCTTTTCCTAATTTTCTCTAATAATGTCTAGGATGCAATGAGTCTTGTGCCTTTACATTAATTCAACCAGGTAAAATCACATGGAGGCTTGCAGGACATCTCATACTGAAAACAACAGCGGCTCTTGATACTTATCCAAGTTCTGATTATCACATGAATAAACTTATGAATCTTGTTTTTCAGTGAATCGTTAAATCATTCAACTGGCCCGTCCATTTGTTGGGTGGTAAACGCTGGTCTAAAGCGATTTAATCTCCAACATTTTGTATAGTTTGTGTAGTGTGCATGACACAAAGGTAGTGGCTTGATCGTTCTATTTCTGGATTATAACTCAGGGGTTAATGTGGAAGTCTGCTTCTGCAGCAGTGCACAAAGAAATGGTGTATAGAACTGCTTCTGGATATCACAGTCTACTCATGCAGTCTGATCTAATAGACGAGGTACATGCCAATTCTTTCGAAAGAGCCCTTGATTACTGGTAGTGGGTGCAATGGCATGTTTGGAGTAGTCAGTGGAACCAGCTGACGTCTGTAGCATGCCGCACACCACAGCCAATTAAACAGAGCTGTGAGGCAGTTTAGCATCTTATCCAATTCTACATGTCCTGTCTCCACATGTCCATGAGTCTCCTGGAATATCAACACCGTGGTGAAAAAGGCCCGGCAGCGTCTCTACCATCCTAGCCACTTGAGAGACTTCAGACTACCATCCAAGGTGCTTAGGAACTTTTACTCCTGCACCATAGAGAGCATCCTGACGGGAAACATCACGACCTGGTTTGGGTACAGCACCATGCAGGACAGACGAGCTCGACAGAGGGTGGTGCGATCAGCTGAGCACATCATCCGCACCGAGCTCCCTGACCTGCACTCGATCTACAGCAAGCGGTGCTGGACCAAGGCCCGGAAGATCGTGAAGGCCCTCAGGCACCCCAACAATGGACTGTTCTGTCTGTTGCGGTCAGGAAAGCGCTTCTGCACCCTGATGGCTAACACAGAGAGACTGAGGAGAAGCTTCATCCCGCAGGCGATACGGTCTCTCAATCAGAACACCACACAGGACTAAACATCTCTCCGTTCTTGCGTATCTGCACATAGTACTTCCATTTTTCCATTTTTTGCATTTTTGCACATTGCATATTTATTGATTATGAACATTGATGATGACTGCACATCGGCACACTCATATACATTTACACTCATCCTGTTCATTTCTGGACACTGGCACGTTCAGGCACCTTCTCACACACCCTGGACATTTCTATTTCATTTCATTTTTGCACATTGCACATTATGGTCACACACACACCTACACATTCATGCACATTTGCACCATCTAAGGTTTTTCTATAGTTTTCTATATTTCAATTACTATATTGATATATTACTATATCACCTCAGAAGTATTGCCAAGATAAGAAATATACTGTCGCTAAACGATGCAGAAAAACTAGTTCATGCTTTTATCACCTCTAAGTTGGACTATTGTAATGCCTTACTGTCTGGTTGTTCAGTTAGGTGCATAAACAAGCTTCAGTTAGTCCAGAATGCAG
>JAQMYL010000039.1:748628-761921 GCA_030014365.1 Clarias pachynema
ATAATTATCGATATCGACCGATATGAAACACTGATATCGTGATACAGTTTTCAGCCATATCGCCCAGCCCTACCTTACATCATGCTGTAAAGCTAATTTAACTCTGTAACATACTGTATAGTGAGAGCTCTTATATGACTGGGTTAAACAGTAAAGTGAGAAGCTGAAGAAGTTTAACACCAGACAATCTGCAGGATCGGTCAGAGGAATGAACCATGAACCATGAAACTGCAGCTCTTTGTCACATTCATGTTAAATGAACGACCTCTTGTTATCGTTTCTCCTCAGGTTTCCACCTGGAAGTGTGAATTTCAGATTTTGCACTTTTTTTGTGTGTTTTTCTTTTTCTTTCCCGGTACGGCTTCATGCGCCACCGAGAGCGTTACAGGAGGTCAAGCCACCATAATGTATCTGGGTTTTAATGCAGTGCAACTGTAATGCAACAGAGCCGTTAAGAGATGCAGCAGTAACGCATCACAGATGTAACATAGCAACATACATCCTTAATGCGATGCAGCTATAAGGTGTCGCGGCTGTATATCGATGCAGCCATAATGCGACTCAGCCGTAACACATCGCAGACGTGCAAACATGTCACAGCTATAACGCAACGCAGGCACAACGCGATGCGGCAGTCGCGCAGCACAGCAGTAACACGATGCAGATGGAACATGACGGATCGTCTCCTGGGGGAAATCAGACTTTAAAGTAGGAAGGTTTCGGTACAAATAATGTGATGGTGTGAAAGGGGGGAACAGGTGTGGTTATATAATATATTGTCATTTTTGTGTAGTCTGTTATCTGCACGAGATTGGGGGGAGATTAGCCCACGTGCCCACAAAATCTACAATACACACTTCTTCTTCTTCTTCTTCTCCTGCAGGAGTTCATGTACGAGGTTCCTCACGACCAACTGGCTAAGAAGACTCTGGAAATTTCCGTGTGGGATTACGACCTGGGAATGAGCAACGACTTCATCGGTCAGTGGTTCCAGCGGCACAGCGCCGTCACTGCGCTAGTGTTTGGGGTTCAGGCTAGGAGACAGTTTTCCAGAGCTCGTTCCCATGGTAACTCTTAGCTAACACAGTCTGACTGCTGGACGCCACTCAGGTCAAGCTTTGCTACGTGAGGTAACACCATAAAGCGAAGGCGTAGGAAGAGTCCCGGAGAAGGTGGAACGTTAGAACGCACTCAGAGCTCTGCGGTGTAACACCAGGGGGCGCTGGTGAAGCAGCGTAGCAGCGTAGAAGTAAAGTCAGTATGGTATGTAGGTGATGCGTTACCATGGTAACGGTAATGCATTAGAGCTAGTGTACCAAAGTATGTTAACCGTCTGACCAATCAGAATCAGTGTGTGCGTGTGCGGGGTGTGTGTGTGTGTATGTGTGTGTGTGTGTGTTACCAGCAAGCGCTGCAAGTGAAGTAGCTAAGAATGATGGACGAATGAAATGAAAACTGACTAAAACGACTGAGAGGCTTTAAATGATGCGCACGTCACAAAGGAATAAATAAACCATGAAGCGATATTTACTTAGTCCACATTTCACCACCTCTCTCTCTCTCTCTCTCTCTCTCTGCGTCTCTCTCTCTCTCTCCATCTCTTTTCATTTCTCTCGCTCCGTTATTCTCTCTGACGTTCCTCATGGCAATGCTGAGTGTGCTGCTCATTTGTCATGACTCATACATTATTGATCTATTATTGTGTGTGTGTGTGTGTGTGTGTGTGTGTGTGTGTGTGTGTGTGTGTGTGTGTGTGTGTAAGGATCTTTTCCAAACACTACACAACTCATCTCACAAACAACAAACACATCATGAAATGATGCAACTAGACACGTCTAAACAATCTCTCTCCATCTCTTTCTCTTTATGTATTTCTTTTCATCTTTATCTGTTTGTCTTTTTTTCTCTCTCTCTATTATTCTCTGTCTCTCTCTCTCTCTCTCTCTCTCTCTCTCTCTCTCTCTCGGTTTTTCCTCTTTTTCTTTCTTTCGCTCTATCATTCTGTATCTTTCTCTTTATCTCCCTGTCTCACTCTCTATTATTTATTTATTTATTTATTTATCTATACATCTTTTCTCTCTCTCTCTTTTTGCTTTTGTTAATTTTTTCTTGTGTTTGCGTTTTTTTTCATTCCCTCCCTTTGTTCATCTTTCGCTCTCATTGTTTCTCTTTCTTTGTCATTCTCTTTATCTTAGATTTTCGTACTTCCCTTCTTATTGTCTTATTATCCCTCTCTCTCTCTCTCTCTCTCTCTCTCAGGAGGAGTTGAATTGGGGATCAATGCGAAAGGAGAGCGACTCAAGCACTGGTTTGAGTGTCTCAAATACAAAGGAAAGAAAGTGGAGTATTGGCACACACTCACGCAGCAAGGGGCGCCGAGCAGCGACTAACACACACACACACACACACACACACACACACACATACACACACACATGCAGAAGAGTACGAGTAATAATGACCTGATGCAATAAACACACTCATGAGAATGCGACGGATGACGGCGCTGTGTCTAGATGTCACATCGTCCTTGTGTATCTCAGAACACACACACACTCACACACACACACACACACACACACACACACACACACACACACACACACACACAAGTGATGATTTGATTTGAAAAAGACCCTGCTGACGTCAGACACACTCCTGAGTTGTGTAATAACTGTAATGAAGTGTGTTATGGACAATTTGCACATCAGTCGAAGCACAAGCCAGGCTGGATTTTGTCCTTGTGTATATGTTTCTTGTTAAGTGTGTGTGTGTGTGTGTGTACATGGTTTCCGCACATCTTCCATACAGTCAGTGATATACAGAAAGAACTGACATACACACACACACACACACACACACACACACACACACACACACACACACACACACACAGGCCTGGAATAAGCTAGCATGAGAACCTTTAATCTCCTCATCAGGATTATCGTGAGTCTGTCCGTCTTCACTGGACTTTATAAATCTGTACAGCGTCATGAATGTCGTCGTGTTTGTGCGTCTGTATGAACGACCTTGCCTCATTGTGTAATGTATGTGTGTGTGTCTGTGTGTGTGTGTGTGTGGTCTACGTCGGACGTGTCCGTGGAGTCACCTTCAAAATGTGTTCCCCTTCGACAAAAAGCACACTGCTGAGGACGGAGCTGATGCTCATAGACCTCTGCTGCCCTCTACTGGTGCAGCGTTGGACTCGCTCAAAACTCAAACACCAATCAAACCCATCCAACCTCCTCTGAAGAGCCATCAAACAGAAAACACATCAAACACCGACATCAGAGACACAAAAACGCTGAAATTTCAGTGAGACAAACTCAACTCGCCGATTGGAGGCTAAACACAGACCAACTGCTACTAACTCATGGATCTCAGAAGTCCTGAAATGAAGCACTCCTCCTGCTAGGATCTGAAACAACATCATGAAATTCCCTGGAGATATTGTAAAGCCTGTTCAAGAAGTTCAAGCAAGGGTCAAACAACGGAGCTCCAAAAACAGATAAATAGTCATAAAGTTCAAACAGCGATCCAGATGTCTCCAAAAACCAACCACCAAATAGCTAAGAACTTCACCACCAACGTGGCAGCATCTGAAAAACTTATCCAATCCAACAGAATCTAAAGAACTCCACCAAGAACTAGCACCGATCTGAAGTGCTCACTCACAAACACAACATCTGCTGAACTCCACCAATCCAACAGCATCTGAAAAACAAACCCAATTATTGCTAAATGCCAATAATCCAACATGATCTGAACTACCAATGTGAGAATGTTACTAGAGTTCAAATACCAACTTAAACTAACCCAGGACCTTCACAAGAGTTCATCCACCAATTGACCACTAGCAAAAAACAGAACCACTATAAGCCTAAACATTCTGTGCCGGCCAACAAAGGCAACGCATGGAGAGATCCACCACCAATCCATCAGCCTCCAGTGTGTAAACAACAAGACATCCAGTTGGTTGTTATTTTCACCCCATCAGTGACTTCCTGGAAGATCTCCACTTCTCCACCGCCTCAAGTGTTCCTAGAAACTGGTTTACAGTTCTAATTTCACACAAAGGTTCTTTTATTTGTTTTTCATTGTAACATTTCAGTTTCAGAAGATCTGCATGAAGGTGTTACGTATCGGCTACTAGAGACTCCATCACTCCGATTATGCAAGCTGGACGTTCTGCAAGCCATCTGTCTTTACGTTGTGGTGTTGGTGAACCAAACACTAAAACAGGGTGTACCTTGGGTTTGAGCTAATTCATGAAGTTTCAGGCCCCGCCTACACGGATACCAGTGTTTTAGTAAACAGTGTTTGTGTGTTTTTCTCTCAGTGATCTAAAAAAAAAAAAAAAAAAAACTTTCAGAAATTTTGCTCACACGGATCTTAACGTCATTCTTACGTGCTTTGATGCAACCGTTCTCACCATACTATCGCCCCCTACTGGCGAAATCTGAATTTATTTTTCTTGTAATTTCTTTTTGAGAACAAAGGCGTAAAAATAATGTTTGCAAACTTATTGTATCCGTGTCGACGGGGCCTGAGTGACATATGCAAAAAAAATCAATGTACCTTTATTTTTCTTTAGCGACAATCTGATTTCAGTTCAGTGAAAAAGCATTAAAAATATTGAAGTATATAAATCTATATTAATATAAAAAAAATAAAAAATAAGATTACAAAGATAATGCTGCATGCCTAGAAGTGTCATGTGCACCATTTAACGTTTCATCTCCTAGCTAGCTCCGTAACCGCTTCATTTGTTTGTTTGTTTGTTGCACAGGGATGATTAAAGCTGTTTTATAGCTGGGCTTTCTGTCCCAGATCATCTTCAAACGCTTTCATGTGTCCTATAGCACTGTCTCTATGGAATGTGTACTGTGACTGCCATCGTGTGGTCAGTCTTTGTAAATGCATCTTAATAATAAAATGAACTGTGACGCATACTTGAGCATGTCAGTTTAACAGAATTTATTGTACTACTGTAGGTCACATGGTATTTATTTACGTCTTGATTCTGATCAGAATCTAGACTTTGTCGGGCAATATTCGTCAGCACATGGGCCTCTGGTTTATTCTTTCCCCTCTGGATGAAGAACTTTCCCTATGAACAGAGGGCTCTTGATCTCCTCGTTCCACACGATCAGGACGAAAGGACGCATGGCGTTGAAGTTGCTGAAGGAGCGCGAGAACGTGATGGCGCTGGCGGCCGCAGCTTCCACACCCTTCTCGGTGAGGGACAGGAAAGCGCGATGGCGAGCATCAGTCAGGGGCGTGGTGCTGTCCTGATCGAACATTCCACACAGGTTCGGGTCATCAAATAATCCACGCAGCCCTGGGGGAAAAAATAATGGATTAAAGAGGAATAAAATTAGCCAGTGTTAGAGAAAAAAAAAGCTAGCATTGATGGGGTGTCAAAAATTCAGATTAATCAAATAAATAAAAAAAATGCCAGTTTGGTGTAATCAACTAACAAGTAGCTTATAATAATGCAATAATAGTTACAATATCTCATATAATAATAATAATAAGAAGAAGAATTTCAGCTTGCACACACATTAAACACACTTTCTGTATTTAGCATAAAACGTGTGTTTATTGTAAAATTCCTTTCTGAACGCTGTTATTTGAAGAAACGAAACCCTGTGGATGGAACTGAGCGTCATCTGACCGAGTTCCTTCAGGAGCCTGTGGAGATCTGTGTTCAGCAGGAGCTTCACTTTCGGCAGAGACACTTCAAATGGCGCTGGTTCGGCCGTGGCCAACTCCTTCACCATCACCCTGATACTGTTGTCCGTCAGCGCTGCCTCCGTGTCCTCCAGCCCTTGTTTACGCGCGGAGGACGGCAGGAGGATGTACAGACTGTTCTTCCCTGTCAGAGTGAATTTCCCCACCTGCAGCAGGAAACACACAGGCGAGTGTGAGCTCCTGTTAATTCAGATCGCAGACACAGACTGTGTACTAAACCACCTGGAGATGGGCGGGGCGGGGCGGGGGGGGTGTTAGCAATAGGGCTACTGTAGGGCGGAAGATCTCAGCCCTGCTCCCAGCACACCCATGTTAAGCTAATTAACAGGATCTTCTGATCTTAGGTGGGTGTGGTAAAGCAGGAAAAACACTAAAAATGTGCAGGACAAGGGACCAATGCTAGAAGATCAGCTAATACTGATAACTGTAAGACACAACCAGTCAAATCACAGAAGACTGGAAATTGCATCAAGAATAGAAACAGGAGGACAAGGAAACAGAGAGAAAGTAAGGAATCTAAGGAATGATTAACTAAAATGTAAAATTAATGATACTAAAACCTTGGGAATTTCAGAAACCTTTGGAGAGTGGGACTTGGACAGGGAAGTAGGTTGGAGCTACAACGGGACCTTAAAAATGAGCGAATGAGGACGCTAGGGGACAAGGTCATGTGGTGACACTGAGGGATACTGGAGTCCAGATGCTAAGCAATCTAGGGAAAGACTGAAATTTGGAAAAACAGATGAACAAGAAAGACCTAACTACAGGGGAAAATGTAGACAATTAGTAGAAAAAGATATTTAAAGGAGACAAATTACGCAAAATTCACTTTTGGATAATGTTGGACAGTCACATGGGTCTCTATTGTGTCTTTACACCGAAAAAATAATAAATCATAGGAAAAAACATCCCAACTGTTTTACTCTTCTTTAAATATCTGCATTTTACAATTGCGTTAGATTTGCTAGGGTTGATGATGTTTACAGGGAAAAAGGGGGTCATTAATTAAAGCCTGCCCTCCACCTCAGGGGTCAGCTCCGCCCAGGAGTCGGTGTTGTGTACATAGCGTAGCAAACTTGTGTGTGTGAGGTTTCACATCAGACTGCTTTCTGAACTGTGGTGTCTCGACTACGTACATCATTTAGGTCTGGAAGTGTTCAGGATGCACCAGAGAATGTCTGTTTTTCTGTGACTGTTTCTTCTTATTAATCCTGACTAATATCATTGAGCCAGATTACAGATTAACAGATTGTTACAGACTGCACAAAACAAGAAAATAAATACATTCATATAGAGCTAGATTTAACAGACTGTTTTTAAGCGCTAAAAAAGTGTAGGTTACCCATTATCTGCTAACTTCAAACAGTCAAAGAGTGTTCAATTGTGGTAAAAAAAAAAAAAAAACTGGCATAGAACAGGCATCACATTCTCTTTGGCAAGTGAGGGTGATGGGGCGCGGTACGGCAGTAGCGGCGCCGTGAAAAGCAGCGGTACAGAAGGAAAGTGAGACACAAAAAACTCACATGAGCTTTGAGTTCCTTTATGTAATCGGTGGCCAGGTTGAAGTTCGACTTGTAAAGAGTCGGGACAGACACCACATCCCCCGAAAACGTTGTAAACTCTTCCGTTCTAACTTCAAATGCCTTTTCCCATTTACCTACACAACACAACACACACACACACACACACAACACACACACACACACGTTTACATACATAGTACATTTATAACCAATAATATACACCACTTAGTCCTGAGCGAGTAATCTGATTGGATGAGAGACGTTATTCCACGAGTGCTGATAATAGACAGTAACAGCACTGTGAGGTGTAACTGTATGTATGAGTGGGCGTGTCCCAGGTGTTGTCCAGTGGTTAATGACACTAACTGTGTGTCTCAGCGTGGGTGAGAGTAGGTCTGTACGGTCCGCAGTACTGAGGAGAGAGCAGCTGCCTGACAAAACCTTCTGTTCACAGCTAATGCGAGCTACAAAGCCGAAAAGTTAAAACTACTTTCAGTAAATAAGGATATTTAATCAACCCACTGTAATTAATAATTGAAAGTTCATGGTGTTGAGAGTCGGGCTGCAGAGCTGCTGAAGTGGATTTTCTGATGGCAAAAAAAAAAAAATACACATAACATATCTCATAACATATCCGAGGTTGCCATATAGGTTCTTATATAAAGGTTCAAAGATGAAGTTTCCCACCAGAGTCCGCAGCACTGCCCTTAAACACTCCCACTCGCTCTTAAACCCAAAGAAATCAGGGATAGAAAAGATGGACTGAGTATGGAAAATGAACCTGAAGTTCAGAAGTTATGAAAACAAGTTTATATACTTTTGACATCAGAAAATGTGGCATCTCCAAACCACAGGACCCTCCAGCAGATAGTGAGGACAGGAGAGAAGATCTTCGGGGTCTCTTTTCCCTCTATCACATACATCTACATCACACGCTGCACACGTGAAGCCACCAGCATTGTGGCTGATTGGACACACACACACACACACACACACACACACACATACATTCACTCTTCACCCTCCTGCCATCTGGAAAGAGGTACCGGCGCATTTCGGGCCCTCATGTCCAGACTGTGTAACAACTTCTTCTCACAAGTCATCCGACCCCTCAATAAAAAGGAACTGGACAGATAAACACACACACACACACACACTGAGCTACAAATATCTAACAATTTCACACACCAACCTGCAATTTTTTATTTTTTTTTGCACACTATTTATTAGTTGTTATTTGCACAAGAACTCTTTTCTATCTTTGCTTTAACTTCAACAAGAAATGTTTACTGTTTTTCATCTCAGGTACTCGGTTACTTTCACCACCTCAACTCACAATCACAGAGTACTGCGTTGTGTCGCATTGTTGTCCTTGTTTGCACATTTGCACGTGCACTTTATGTTGTCTCTTGCTGTCGTTTTGTCTTTTGTGTAGATCTTAGATAGTTTTGCTAATTTATGGTGTTAATTTGTTTATTTAGTTTTTTTCTGCTAATCAGCTAATTAGGTGTCTTAGTTAGCTAGTTAGTTTTTATTCATTTATGATGTTAATGTGTTGTGTAAAGCACCTTGGTCCAGGAGGAACGCTGTTGCAGCCTGATTCTCAACACCATGAACCTTCACTGATTAATTCCAGTTGGTTGAATAAGTATTTACCCCCATCCCCCTGGACATCTTTCTAACAAAAATGGAACATACTGCACATATAAAAATTTAAAAATTAAAAGGTTTTACATTTATAAAAGCACATAAATATTTACACACCGTCACTGTGAACCCCAAAACTAGTTCTGGTTCATTATAATTAGTTAAATGGAGTTGACACGGATGTTATTAAAGTGTCACATATACAATCTTAATAAAGACACAAAAAGACGCCTCAAATTAATTCGTATTATTATAAAAACTGAAAGAATATAACAGAAACAACAACTCTTAATTATTGTTGGTTGAAATAATTATTGTTAAGCAAAACAACCATGATGCTAGCGCCACCATGCTTCACAGTGAGCAGCTCCAGTATCACAGGTTATTTCATGTAAGTGGAGGATATTTATGCAAGCCATGTGATTGATTTACTGTAGGTTTCAGACTCTGAACATGTGCCCTTACTGTAGGATCGGTTTCATGTAAATTGTATAAAAACCAGGCGACTGACCGATGAAGTAAACAGCATTGAGTAAAACAAACTCAGTTGATTCATCAAAGAAATCCACTAGCTCTGGTATTCTGTTCTGAGTTTGGCTCGACACCCAGTTGTTGATCATCCTAACGTTCGCCTCACTGTCATTGGTCAGTTTTTGGGGCGTAAAGTCGTAGAACTCCTGGGTTTGGTTAACGAAAGCTTCATGGAGTTTAAGCTCTGAGGACGAAAAAGAAAAGAGGAAAATAAAGTGCAAATAAACAAACAAATACTTTTCATGGCACAGTTTGACATGGCATGCTGTACCTCGGTGATAAAACATCTGATTGGTGATGAGAATCGATTCCATCATCTTGCTGCGCAGTTTTTTCATTTCAGAGTGAATGCAGGAGAAACCCAAAGGCAGGGAAAGGGTACGCTCCAAATCGGTTCTCGTCTCTCCTCGACTCCCTGAAAGAGGAAATAAAAGGGAGGAAGAGCAAAGGAAAGGTTTATGCGTTACAAATATGCAAAGACTAATTCAGAAGAAACAGATTCAACTAAAGCAAAGTTAAACCAAATAAACCTGATGTTATAGAAATTAAATCAATTAAATGTTCAAAGAAATTAAATCATCAAATTAAATCAGGCTCAAATTAATAAAGTGACATTTAAAATGAAAGATAAAACTACCATAAACTGCCAAAGAAAGAAATTATATTCTAAACTCACTGTGTAAAAAGTTAAATCAGAGATAAACCACAAATCAGTTATAAAAAAAATAGCTATTAAAATGAAACCAAATGATAGAAATGAAGGATTAAACTAGACATAAATAAACCTCATTCATCGATTATAACAAATTAAAAGTTTCACTGATAAACAGTTACTGTACAGACACCAGGTAAAAAAAATAATAAAATAATAATAATATTTAAAAAAAATTTGTTTAATCTTCTTTGGATGTTTTTATATTTGTGATTAAACTGGAGCAACATTAAGAAAATTAAAGGCTACACTAGAGGCAAAAAAAAGAAGATTTAAATACAACTAATTTGCATTTATTCCAGATACTCCAGAGATGTGATTATGCAATTTATCATTTAAAGTATAAGAAAATTAATTAAAAAAAAACTACAGGTAATTTAATAAAAATTCTTATTAAAATGCTAAATGAAATTAAACCACAATTCATGAAATTATATTAAAATTATATTTAACCAAGTTAAAGAACATCAGGAACATTTGCGATTAATTCAAGTTAAAGCAAAAGTAAAGTAAATACATAAAAATTTAATTAGCGCTAAAGTAAATAAAGACGACATGAATAATAATCTAGATTAAGGATTAGATCAAGGAAATTAGACATTAACATAGAGCGAAATAAAATAAATCTCTGTTAAACTAATGCTAATAAACAAATGTGAGAAAAATTTTTTACAGATATAGAAGGTCAAATTGACAATGCAGTGAAATTATGTAAACTGGATATTAAAATAGCAGAAAATCTTTAGAATTAGGTTTAGGATTAGTCAGAAAAGGCACCAAGGGTTCAACACCATGCTTCTGGCACCATGCTTCAGAATCAACAGCTTGAATATCACAGAGTATCTAAACACGATGATACTACAGGAATGAAATTATGCAAATCAGAAAATATAATAGGTTAGAAAGAGGTTCCAAATGAATCAGATAACATTATCGTTTTAAAAAAAGACTTGTTAAACCTTCAGAATGTGCAGAAAGTTTGAGCTTAATCAATTAAGAAACTAATCAAATAATCAGATATTCAAGTAGATCCTAATAAAGAAATTTAGTTTTAATTTATCTACATAGATCTAGCTAATTGAACTAACTCTTAGGTGATATGGTATACTCTGTGTGTGTGTGTGTGTGGGAGTAGGTGTTCGTACCCAGCAGCAGGTGAGAGACCAGCATGGAGATGCTGATTGGTGAAAACAGCAGGTTACTGTCAGGTTTCATTGAGTTGAGGCTTTTGTAAAGATTGACGGAGAACTCGGTCAGAGACTCTTGCACGATCGCCTCGCCCGATCTGCTGTCTGGATCAGGACACGCCTCCCAGGGGTGGGACTGGTTAAAACAGCGAGTGGGTGGGATAGCTGCGTAGAACAGGTAGGTACATTAATAGATTTTTTTCCCAAATGGAAAGCAACACTAAAAGCACTTTTTCTAAAAATTATTTTTATCTATTTTTATATTTAATTCACATGGATAACATTGTTGGTCAAGTTGAGCTTTGACTAGTGTATATGATATATCTTTTAGTTATCAATTATTTATTAATTGAGAAGTATCAACTGAGTAATAATTTTTAATGGATGGACGGATGGAGAGACTCAGCCTCACTTACGCTTTACCACAAGCTCAAAAAGCCTTTCCTCTTCCCTGGCCGTCATGATGACACATCGGTACAGAGATGTATCGTCCACTTTCAGATTGTCAAAGTCGATGGAGTGGTCCAGGTCCTGTAGATCAGACGTCCAGTAAACTGTCCTGGCTTGAGGCTCTTTCTCATTTTCACTCTCTTGCTTTTCAGTGGAGCTCTTGCTCCTTACAACAGGTGTGAGCTCCTGATCCTCATCACGATTCTCCAGATTTTTAACCTTGAACCATTTGACATGGACAGATTTGTAGCTGTTGATTGTCTCAGAGGAGAAAGTGCAGGGAAGCGTCACCGATTCTCCTTCAGTTCTTTCAAAGAATGTCCACATTTTGACCGGTATGATTTCTGGTCATGAGGAGAAAATTATAGTAATAGTAATGAATGAGTATGTTAAATCTTTGTACAAAAGACAGATCATAAAAAAAAAAAAAAAACACTTAGCAAAATTTTAATATCTCAACCAGGTCTAAAAGCCAGCGAGAAAAATAGTTTTTTTTACGTCTAGACGTAAAGGTTGCTAATGTCAGAGCAGTGCTAATGTGGAGGAGAGGCTGACTTTGAAGGCTAATGGGGTTTTTGGGGGAGTCTGTGGTTTGACTAGTGGAGAACATGAAATGAAATTTCGGAAATGAAATGTTTCTCAGATGTCTTCAGACACAATGACGTACCACTGATTCTTTAAAATAAAGATAATAGCTATTTTAAATCTAATAATTTCTGTTTTCATGTTACAGAGGCCCGTCCTGTCTTACCAGTGACTTTGATTTCAAAAGTCTTCATTATCTTCATGGCTCCTGTTTCAGAAAAACCCTGAATCATACACCTAAATGTTCCGTTGTGACGGTACTCCACCGGGTTCAGCTCGTGCTCTTCGCCCGTTTCATCGAGTGGTTTAAAAGCATTCTGCGCGCCTGGTTTTGCGAAGCTCCATAAGTACTCCGGAGACAGAAGGCCATCGTCAGGATGAGAGCATTGAAACTTAAACTGTGAGCCCAAGGGAAGATTTATGATAGCAGAAGAGGATGAGATCTGTAAAACAACAGGCTCTAGATTAGAGCTGGAACATAACACATATTAACTTGGACACCACAGTATGGCACACATGCAGTTCAGACGGTAAGCAATAATGAACGATTTTATTTTTAGCTGCCATGATTTTGAATGAGGACAGAGAGAGACAAGCTGTTTGGGTTTCATTCATTTGTCTCATATAAATTGATATTTAAATTGGTAAATTTGGTTAATTTGTACAGAATTTACAGTTTTTTACAATCGCTATGACAGTTTTTTCAAAACATTTAACAAGTTTCCTAAACTCAACGCACCATCACACCTAAATCACACAATTGGCAAAATGATTAATTTCATGCTCAAAATCACACACTGTAAACTAAACCCCAATAATAAACTACGTACCACAGTACACTATGTCTAGCAAAACACTGCAAACATGTTTTAAAATCAAATAATTATTCAAAACAGTAACACAT
>JAQMYL010000039.1:884869-894905 GCA_030014365.1 Clarias pachynema
AAGCCTCCTGGGATAGGCTCCAGGTCCCCGTGACCCTGAATAGAGGATAAAGCGGTATAGAAGATGAATGAATGAATGAAAAACAACAACAATAAATAAACATACTGCTTGTCCTTCTTGACCCAGCGCTCCAGGTTTCCCTTGTTCACCAGCGTCTCCCTATCGACCAAAACAAAATCTCTAACTGGATTAAATGAGACAAAAGCACACTGCCAATGCGTACCTTCATTACACAAACACAACTTACTTTCAGCCCTTGGCGTCCATTATCTCCAGCAGGACCTCTGTTTCCTATTAAACCCTGTATTTAGGTGATATTAGGAGATATATTTCCAACTAACACATATTTAATTGACATGAGTTTAATGAAACACATAAAACACATACTAGTAATCCTGGTCCACCTGCAGAACCTGGAGGCCCCAGGATCCCGCTCTCACCCTGAAACGATAACAATTAAAGCCAATCTCTGCTGGAGATCTGTGTGATTGTAATAAGATGGACTTTTAATATTTTCTCTTTAGAATAAAGAGGTACTCACCGTAAGCCCATGTTCACCTTTATCACCCTTTGCACCCTCAGGTCCGGTTTCTCCGCCTGGTCCGTATTTACCTGCCGAACCCAGACGTCCTCTGAAACCAGACTGACCCTATAGACAGACAGAATGTAACACCACTCAAGAAAAATCAAGAAGCCTTGGAGTTATGAACTATAAGCAGATAATTTTGAATGGAGCTCAAGACATGAGTAACACAATTCTAAATACATAATTCCTGCATAAAGAACAATACCTTCAAACTCTGAATCAAAGGTTACCTTTTCTCCAGGGGGTCCCTGCTCTCCGGATTGCCCTTGAAGGCCACTCTGTCCCTTAAAAAAATTGCACTTTAATGTTCTGTTTAACTCTTTCTTTTTAATAGAGGACATTTTGAGTCACTATATTTTAATTGAAAAATGTGTTTAACCTAAACTGATTGAGCCATCTCTACCACTCGGTTGAGGTGTGCTATGCTAAAACAATCCATTATATGTCACTGGGTCTTCAACAATAATGTCTTTTCAATTGTTTTGTTGCATTGTATGAGAGATAACATGGATGAGGAAGCATTTTTCTTTTTTTTTTTAGATTTGTAAAATGTATTAAAATGTAGTATTTTTAGATGTATTTAGACTTTTACTGTACCATGAAGTGACTCAACCATTTGGAAGAGAGCCGTACAAAAAACGTGGGGTCTGTTAAAAAAATAGCTTGTTGTTGCCACAACATAAACATTCCATAGTTTTTTTTCTTATCGTGAGGATGTTATATGGTTAATTACCGGTGTTTAAAGTGAAATCATGAACAATAAGTTTTCATATTTGTTACAAAACCTGAAACAACTGATTGGTCTGTAGTCTACTTTATTTCACTCCATACTTCTCGTCCAGTCGTTCCCTTTATTCCCTCTGGTCCTCGAGGCCCTCGTTCTCCTCTGACACCTTTTAATCCAGGAACTCCATGAAATCCAGGACTTCCCCACTCACCCTGAAACGCATTGAACTTTCCATAACAGTGTGTCTCATAGTGAGGCGATGACAGGGGAACAAACAGAAAGGCAGATGACCACAGTGGGGTGGGAAAACGCTGTGGATTTTGGCGCACATGGTTCTACACTTGGCTCATGACTTTGACGATCCTACAGATTCCTGACATCGGCTCTTCACACTCATGAGATTCTGGGAAATAGTGTCAGGGTGACGAATGAAGACGCGCTGCACTGCAGCCCTACTGGTGTTTATTAGTTCACAATTATCACACCTTAATCTCTCATTGGTACTGCCCTACTGCCCTATTGGTGCCTTATTGATGCCCACTCATGAAAATTGTTGGTTGTTTTATTGCCCTATTCATGTCTTACTAGTGCTAGTGCCATGTTGGTTGTATACAGTAAATATACCACTATTGTCCTATTGCCACCACATTGGTACCCATTATTTCTCCAGTTATACATTTTAGTTCCACATTTGTACCTAGTCAGTTCCCCATATTGCTCCATTTAAACCCTACGAATGTCCTTTTTACACTAATGATCCCCCTTACCTAATTTCTTTCCTATTAGTGTCCTGTTTGACACAAGTCTATTGTCCTTTCGCTACTCCATTGGTACCATTAGTTCCTCAATTAGTGCCACTCTGATACCGTAGATTTTTCCTGTCCCATTGGTACCTGATCTGTGCCCTATTTCTGTGCCATTAAAATTCCACTATTTAAATATTTTATACGCCTTTAGGAGACTATTTTTGGTCTATTATTCAATTCAAAATATTTCTCACCAGTAGTGTTCTACTGATAAACCAGTCATGCCCATTGACATCCTACCAGTGTTTTACTGGTACTTCACTGTTAACTTCTGGTGCACCACTTTTAATGTAATTTAACATAACATAGTGTCATTTATATACCATAAGGGTACCTTATAATTCCTTTTACTTCACAGTAGCGTCCTACACCAACACCTTTTCAGTAGCAATTGGTACACTTTGGTGTCCCATTGGTGCCTTACTAGTGCATTATGGGTAATCTGATGTTGCCCCACACTGGAGCTGGGTTGAACCTTATGAATGAGAGATTTGTACCCCATTATTTTCCCTCTATTCCTTATTACTGCCTTATTGATTTTGACTCGGGGGTCAAGGCTGTAATGTAATGTGACACATTTCGTTTATGATTGTAATTTTATCTCAGTTACTTCAAACAGAAATCATGAGTTTAAAACTCAAACCGAACAATAGAATCAGAACTTACTGGTTCTCCTTTAAATCCCAGAGGCCCGACTGATCCCATGAGTCCGACTCCGCCCTGAAACATGCCGTTACAGAATCAGGGAATAAATCTGAGTTTTAGTCACCTAATTTACCATTTTTTAAAAGACTTTCCACAATTTGATCAATTCAGTAATCAGTCTACCTCCTCACCATCGACACCAGACACTCCCTCTTCTCCCTCTGCTCCTTTAACTCCCTGTAGAAAAGAATCAGAATGAAATATCATAATAATCCAAACCGTATATATAGACATTCCGCTTGGCAATGATAACGGACCTTATCTCCTTTTTCTCCCTGGGGTCCCAAAGCTCCTGCTGGTCCATCTTTACCCTAAAAAAAAAGAAAATTATAAGATGGAATAACTTTCATATAAGCACTGGAAAATAATTAATCATATTTATAAATGTTCTATACAGGATATCCAGGCACTCCTGCAGGTCCAGTTGGTCCTTGAGGCCCTTGATCCCCTGGTGGCCCCTGGAGGCCAATCATACCCCAGGCACCCATATTCCCCTGCACACCCTGTAATATAAACATACTGTACACTGTAAATAATTTGTTCAGTTTAGTTCCTAATCTCTGAAACAATTCAAATTATACCAACATTTAGGCCACATCAAGGTTACCTGACAGAGCATGCTGTTACAGAAAAATAATCAACAACAGGCTCATGTAATGCAAGCTCATCTGTTCTGAAGATACAGTTACAGCGCTGACACCGGAGACTCCTTCCATTAGTGTTACACAAATACATTTCTCCTTACAGAAAACTTCACGTCAATGATCATAAATTGTTCTTTGTTAAATAAAACCCTTGTTGAATCCTGGCTTGTGATTATTCAGAAGGTGTTGATTAATTTTCTACAATAGCAGCTCTGACAGTACTAGTTTCTTTAGTATTAGCATTCTTCAAAAAGCACATACAATGTCCAGTAAATATGTTTAATAAAAATTTTATTAATCGAGTTTGTTGTAGTGATTTCTTACAGGAGCTCCTCGGTAACCCTTTACTCCCTGCAGACCTCGAGTTCCCTAAATATAAATAAACATGAATAAATATTAACTAACATTAGTGCTAACATCTCAGTGCGTTAAATACTTTTAAAATCACTTTCAGGAGGAGAACTCACTGGACGTCCAGGTTTTCCTTTAGGACCCTCGTGTCCTCGAACTCCCTGTAAACACATACAGTAGTTGGACAGGAACAAGTATAATCATACAAAGAAGAAGAAGAAGAAGAAGAAGTAGAAGATCATTGAAGTGCTTTAGTATGTTCTCACCTTCTGCCCTGGACTGCCAGGACGTCCCTTTGGACCCTCAATGCCTTTTATTCCCTGACGAACACAGACATGTTAGCATGATACAATACTAAAGTTGTATTTTATTAAAAGGTCAATAAACACTTTCTTAGGCAGATCAAGTGCACTGGCTCTCAGCTCTGGTGCTGGAGGAACACTGTCCTGCACATTGAGTGCTTTCTCAACTAATCAACAACTAATTAACAGCCCTTTCTTAATTGAAGTGGGTGTGGTAGAGCACTAGACACTAAACTATGCAGGGCAGTGATCGTCCAGGATTAAGGTTGCGATTCAGTGCTGTAGATTAATGTGCTTCATTAGTGTTGCTAAACCACAAAACAACATTAAAACTGAAACTTTCAGTTATCAGTCATGATAACTACACTTTAGGAAGCAAAGCAGCAAAAAAAACAAAGTTTTATTGGTCGGGACGACCAAATTCTTAAGTCTTGTTGATCTTAACAAGGATCTTTTCGAACTTAACGTCCATTGGACATCAACATCCTCGATCTCAGCAATTTAAAATAACCACAAGCTAGCAAATATTTAAAATAACAAGCTAGCGAATATAACTAAGGTCGTTAAAAAACCGTGTTTGTTAAAGATAAACATGATAAACAATTCCAAAAAATCTCCTTACTTAAAAACACTTAAAAATATGAACTTCAGCGATCATTTACTATTTACCTTCACTCCAAGATTTCCAGGTTGGCCGGCGGTTCCCCTGCTTCCCGGCTCTCCCTGCGAAAGGAAATTCTGAATAAAACATCTTGCACTGGAGCTCAGGATCCAATCCGAGACCATGATGCTGTTAGAAAACAAACTTATACTCACACTTGTTCCAACAGGACCTTGTACACCAGGAGCACCGGGCTTTCCCTGCAAACCCTGAAGAACAAACCGGATCCATCAGTATTTCTGAACATTAAAATGGTCTGGAAATGATCCTGACTGAGGATAAAGCTCTCAGTGATGCTTCCTCACCCTTTGTCCTATAGAACCTGGGTCTCCATTTGCTCCTAGTGCTCCTGTGAGACCCTGAAAGTAAATTGAACATGTTTTACTGTTTAATTTTTACATTGGTTTCCTGATATACCACTGAGTCTTCAATGTCTACTGCTTCTACTCACTGGAGAACCATGAATTCCATCCTGTCCTCGAATCACTGAAAAACCCTGATGTCCCTAAATACAAAAGAAATAAATCAAGATTAATTTCCAGCTGATGATCAGAATCCCAGTTATACATCAACTGATATTGATAAGCAACAAAAACATTCGAGCACTGGGTTAAAGGTTAATGGAGGCTGTCTAGCAAAAGTTAAAGATTGAGTCTGTGACGAGTCTGTGATGAGCTAGAAATCAGGGTTTGGGGTTATGAGCTACAGTAAGAATTAGCCTAAGGATGTAAAGTTATAGTTAAGCATTTGGGCAAAGAAATTTATCGTAGAGTCCTAGCTACAAGAGTTTTGTAGTTATAAATTACAATTTAGAACTTATTGTCCCTGTATTTTATGCATGTTTTTAAAGTTCTATGCATGTTTAAAGTGTTCTCCTGTACTTCCTACCTTCAGGCCTTTAGCTCCAGGTCCTCCTGGAAATCCTGTTCTACCCTGCAAACCCAACAACATAAAAGATGCCACATACTGGGCAAACATCTTCACTGATTTTTATTTTTTCGTTTATTTATTTGTCATCGTTTTTGTTTTCAGAAATATAATTAGTCTGATGTCCACAGGAACCTTGATACCAGGCTCTCCTTCAGGTCCTCGCTCTCCTGATCTTCCCATTTCACCCTATTAGAAACAACAGTGTGTGTGGGTAAGAATTGTAACAGCATTTTTTTTTTTTAAACTTCAAAACAGACATCACAGAAGAACATGGTCCTACCAAAGGTCCTGGCAGACCCGTGAATCCACCGCGACCCAGACGACCCTTGTGTTTATAAAAAAAATAATAATAAAAAAGTTTTTTTCTCACTAATGCAATTTAAGAATTAACAAAATATGACCTGTTAAAACACTATTCGATTCAGACACAACTCCTGTTAATTCCAGTCTGAAGAATGAAGAAGGTTAGCAAAGTTGGCCACAAGGTAACTCGTGCTCACTAGCAAGTGAATCTAGGAAGGAAACTCCCCCGTGATAGCTGCAGTAATTATAGTAGACTGACTTTACACACAAAAACACATTCTTCATGGGATTTTTTTTCGTGATGGCTATAAAGAGGTTCTCATTGTATAGGTGAGGGTTCTATAGTACGGTTCTACACAAGGACTTCAAGAGTTGAATCACAGAACCATTAAGAGAACAATCCTGAATTTTATGGAGTCACAAACAGAGCGCTGTCAATCAAGCTGCTCATTAGAATACTGGGCCACACCCATCAGTGCAGGTCTCAGGCAGAGTTGTTGGTTATCTCACTTTTACCATGATTGTTATTCTTGCTTCATTCAAGCTACTTCATTTTAGAACATATGCATTAATTTCATTAAATGAACATTTATTAAACTCTTTAAAGGGTCAATTTCTGATAGCTTACCTTATCACCTCTCGGTCCCGGAGGTCCATTTACACCATCAGGACCTCGTTCTCCCTGAAGATGAAAACGTTTACATTTAGAAATGAAAGTTTTGCTCTCTGTCCTTTTTAAATTTCTCTATGAATGACATCCGATACCTTGGGGCCATCCTGGCCCTGTTTGCCCTGATCTCCAGAACCTCCTTCGAAACCCTAACAGATTAAACACCATCACGGACGAGTGCAAATATTTATTTGAAACAAAGTGTGAACAAGAACAGAAAACTTTACCAGTGGTCCTCGTGATCCAGCGGATCCGGTCGGCCCGGGTTCTCCCTGAACACCTGAGCGACCTGCGCGCCCACGGAACCCGGAAAGTCCAGGAGGACCTGGAGGACCCTGATACCGTACACAATGAACTTATATATGAACTATAAAGTCACACATTTACAGGACAGTTAAGAAGCAGCAACTCTAACCATGCAAGAACCCTAACTCTAACCATGCATGACGTTGTACATATTTGTCATTGAGTTGTTAGAATTATTTAAAATGACAGTGTGAAAATTTTGAATTCATGACCTCAGCACAAACTTGCAAATACAACCTCAAAACAACAGCATTTATGCCACCGTATTCCTTAATAAATTCCTAAATAATTCCTCAATTATTAACTAACACTACTAAACATAAAAGAATTTGAGTGGTGGAGTAACCTGTTGTATTTTTGCGAGCATTTCACAAGCGATCTCGTTACTGAACACAAACTCATTTCTTTTAGACACAAAACGCTCGTGCATCTCTATAGTGTTGTAGCGTTATCGCTCTGTTTAACTTAACTGCATTAGCATAATGAGAATTTCAAGGGTGCAAGTAGCATTTAAGAAATATAAATAAACATTGTTTTGAAGTTGCATTTGCATCACTGTGCCAGGGTCGTCACGTCAGTGTTATCCCAGTGTCACATAGTTAACGTTTGTCCAACACAATGTCGTCAAAGTAATTCCAATTTTTTTTTTTTAAAAGCCTGATCACATCAATGTTTCAGTGTCTGTACTGTCGCCACATTAAAATTGCCACGCTTTTTTGACAACTAAATCATTTCCCATTGCTGAAATAAATAAGGTTTAATTGAACTGAAATTCATTACGGTGCTCATAAAACGTGACAAATCCATGATAAAGTATTATATAAGTGTATAAACAGCACCTGACTCTAAATGAAAAATGAAAGTTCTTTTCTGAACAAACAAACAAACAAACACACATTCTTCCTGGATAAATATTTATTATATTTATACTGTCCTTAATATGTATTTTATTTAATTTTTTTCCCAATAAGATCCTGTTGTACGGTACAGTAAACTGGTGAGACGTGTGAAACGCCATCTAGTGGCTTTCTGTCAAATACCCCGACTGCACGTGCACTCACCAGGTCTGCTCCTGGTTTTTTCTATATCACTGTAATTTAAAGGTTCTTACAAAGTTATTACAAAGATGAAAACGTTCTTATAACACTGTAAATTATGTATATAATTATGAATATTTAATCAATTAATCTTAATATAAAGTTTAAAAAGGTGATTTATTGAGAGATACAGTATATTAAACTGCTTAATATGGAATTTACATGTGGGTGGGGTTTCAAGAGCTTATCGGTTCTTTCATTGGTTAGACCACATGTCATTAAAAGAGGACAACCAGACGCCAAACACTGCTGAGGCAAATAGGGTTTTTTTTTTCCTGCGTTGTAAACAAATACTAACCTAATGTCTAACCTTTCATACCTAAATTATGGTTATAATACCTTAAAAAAGGTCAAGATTAGTTTATTATTATTATTATACTTTTTAAAATAAAAACTAACTAGCTAGCTGACTTAGCTACAGTAGCTTGAGTTTAGCTTCATGACTTAGCTACAGTATACTAGCTACAGCTGACGTCTATGAAAGATACGAAGAAACTGTTTGCGCTTTTATTCTTCAAAACTTTAGCATTAGCTTATCATGCTTAAATCAACACTATTTTGATTACATATTAATTTTTTTCTTATAATGTGATCAGCTTTTCTGCCAGGTGAACTTAGACGGTATAAAATATGAGTAAACTCACCTGTCCTCCTTTTTCACCCGGATCTCCTTTATCTCCTCGCTCAGCTTTCAGACCCTGATTATAAAAGAGAAAATGCTTCAAATAAGTGAAATATTATTTTCACTGTAGCTGTAAACTTTAAACGGTTTAATAAATTAAAGAGCAGCATTATAATCTTACTGGATCACCTGAGGGTCCTGGTTTTCCCACTTGTCCAGAAACACCCTAAAAAATTAATAATATTAATAATAAATCAACACACAAATAACGGCAATATTAAAAAAATATGTTGATGAGCCAGAACATCAAAGCTACATTGTTTCATTTGCAGGTCTGTATAAAAACCGTCCACTTCACAGGTTTGTTCCATCCGTTAGCCATCGTTTCTAAGAAGATGGTTGCCATGGTAACGGTATTTTCTGACAGGTTCGTTAAATATTCAGCCTAACAAAATGTCAGTGTGAAGCTCAGTGAATGTTAACTAGCTACGTTAGATTATGTCAGCAAAGAAAAAAATGATGGTCGCCATGGTAACAGGATGAGCTTGAGTGAGTAAAAACTCACCTGACTGTGAACTAGATAATATTCGTGATATTAGAGTATTCAGGATGGCAGGAGGATATGGGGCGTGGCCTAATTTGCATACCCTTGCCCATTCATAAATATACACAGAGATGTCCTGACTTGAAGTTCCACAGGCATGAAGAGATTCAGTCAAACGAGCATTGTTAGAATTAAACAACATATTTTTTGCATCTACAGTAAATTGTTTAAATGAGCAGTTTGGATGTTTTTATTTTCTAATAAAGAGCGCCGCGGTCTCACTGGTGGTCCTGGCGGCCCCGGGTCTCCAATGGAGCCTTCGGTACCAGTCTGTCCCTGTAGATAAACACAGGAGATATTAACAGAACACAACACATATAAACAAGTGAACAAGAACAAGAAAGGTATAAAACAAGAAATATTAAAATAAAATGAAATAACATACAGGATCTCCTTTGGGACCTGGAGGCCCATCTCGCCCTGGTTTACCCTAAAATCATAAAACATAAAGTTTTTATTGAGTTAAACATCTGGATCAGACCTAGAAAGAGGTCGTCTGTCTTTAGTTATGTTCCTAAATAAACAAACAACATGAATAATTTTCAGCCTGTTCTCATGCACACTCGGTCCACGACCGGCACTAGGACCCGGAAGTAATGTGGTCGTGAACCAGGAAGCATAAAAGGAGACAAGATGGCGCAGCATATCGCTCAGTCATTGAGTTTGCCCATGTCGCCTCGGATCTTTTCGCCGAATCGTGAGTACTCACTTTCTTGGGTTTG